>OX451739.1:395710979-395715979 GCA_948472305.1 Vicia faba
AACAACAATAACAACAACAACAACGTCAAATAAACAACAAAAACAATGTCAAATAAACAATAACAACAACGTCAAATAAACAACAACAACAACAACATCAACAACAACAAAACGTCAAATAAACAACAACAACAACAACGTCAACAACAACAACAACTATGTCAAATAAACAACAACAACAACAACGTCAAATAAACAACAACAACTAAAAAAACGTCAAATAAACAACAACAACAACAACAACAACAACAACGTCAAATAAACAACAACACCAACAACGTCAACAACAACAACAACAATGTCAAATAAACAACAACAACAACGTCAACAACAACAACAATGTTAAATAAACAACAACAACAACAACATCAAATAAACAACAACAACAACGTCAAATAAACAACAACAATAACAACAACAACAACGACAACAACGTCAAATAAACAACAACAACAACGTCAAATAAACAACAACAACAAAGTCAAATAAACGACAACAACAACTACATCAACAACAATAACAAAAACGTCAAATAATCAACAACAACAATGTCAACAACAACAATGTCAAATAAACAACAACAACAACAACGCCAAATAAACAACAACAACTAAAACTACGTCAAATAAACAACAACAACAACAACAACAACGTCAAATAAACAACAACAACAACAACAATGTCAAATAACAACAACAACAACAACGTCAAATAACAACAACAACAATGTCAAATAAACAACAACAACAACAATGTCAAATAAACAACAACAACAACAATGTCAACAACAACAACAACGTCAAATAAACAACAACAAAAACGTCAAATAAACAACAACGTCAACAACAACAACAACAACAACAACGTCAAATAAACAACAACAACGTTAACAACAACAACAACGTCAAATAAACAACAACAACAACAACAACAACGTCAAATAAACAACAACAACAACAACAACACCGTCAAATAAACAACAACAACGTCAAATAAACAAAAACAACAACGTCAAATAAACAACAACAACAACGTCAAATAAACAACAACAACAACAACATCAAATAAACAACAACAACGTCAAATAAACAACAACAACAACAACGTCAACAACAACAACAATGTCAAATAAACAATAACAACAACATCAAATAAACAACAACAACAACAAAGTCAAATAAACAACAGCAACAACAACGTCAAATAAACAACCACAATAACAACAACGTCAAATAAGCAACAACAACAACAACAACAACAACAAATACAACAACAACAACAACGTCAAATAACAAAAACAACGTCAAATAAAAAACAATAACAACGTCAAATAAACAACAACAACAACGTCAAATAAATAACAACAACAACGTCAAATAAACAACAACAACAACAATGTCAAATAAACAACAACAACAACGTCAAATAAACAACAACAACTAAAACAACGTCAAATAAACAACAACAACAACAACGTCAAATAAACAACAACACCAACAATGCCAACAACAACAACAACGTCAAATAAACAACTACAAAAACAACAACAACAAAAACGTCAAATAAACAACAACAACAACAACAACGTCAACAACAACAACAACGTCAAATAAACAACAACAACAACAACGTCAACAACAACAACAACAACAACGTCAACAACAACAACAATGTCAACAACAACAACAACGTTAAATAAACAACAACAACAACGTCAAATAAACAACAACAACAACAACGTCAAATAAACAACAATAACAACGTCAAATAAACAACCACAACAACAACAACGTCAAATAAACAATAAAGACAACAACAACGTCAAATAAATAACAACAACAACAACGTCAAATAAACAACAACAACAACAACAACGTCAAATAAACAACAACAACAAAAACATCAAATAAATAACAACAACAACGTCAAATAAACAACAACAACAACGTCAAATAGACAATAACAACAACGTCAAGTAAACAACAACAACAGCAACATCAACAACAACAAAAATGTCAAAAAAACAACAACAACAACAACAACAACAACAACGTCAACAACAACAACAACTACGTCAAATAAACAACAACAACGTCAAATAAACAACAACAACAACAATGTCAACAACAACAACGTCAAATAAACAACAACAACAACAACGTCAACAACAACAACAACAACAACAACAATGTCAAATAAACAACAACAACAACAACGTCAAATAAACAACAACAACACCAACGTCAAATAAACAACAACAACAACGTCAAATAAACAACAAAAACAACGTCAAATAAACAATAACAACAACGTCAAATGAACAACAACAACAACAACATCAACAACAACATCAACAACAACCAAAACGTCAAATAAACAACAACAACAACAACAACGCCAAATAAACAACAATAACTAAAACAACGTCAAATAAACAACAACAACAACAATGTCAATATTAACAACGTCAAATAAACAACAACGTCAAATAAACAACTAAAACTAAAACAACGTCAAATAAACAACAACAACAACAACAAACACAAATAAACAACAACACCAACAACGTCAACAACAATAACAACAACAACAATGTCAAATAAACAACGACAACAACAACAACGTCAACACTAACAACAATGTCAAATAAATAACAACAACAACAACAACATCAAATAAACAACAACAACAACAACGTCAAATAAACAACAACAATAACAACAACAATAACAACAACAACAACTACGTCAAATAAACAACAACAACAACAACAACGTCAAATAAACAACAACAACAACAACAATGTCAACAACAACAACGTCAAATAAACAACAACAACAACAACAACGTCAACAACAACAACAACAATGTCAAATAAACAACAACAACAACATCAAATAAACAACAACAACACCAACGTCAAATAAACAACAACAACAACAACATCAAATAAACAACAACAACAACGTCAAATAAACAACAACAATAACAACAACAACAACAACGTCAAATAAACAACAAGAACAACGTCAAATAAACAATAACAACAATGTCAAATAAACAACAACAACAACAACAACATCAACAACAACAAAAACGTCAAATAAACAACAACAACAACAACGCCAAATAAACAACAATAACTAAAACAACGTCAAATAAACAACAACAACAACAACAACAATGTCAATAATAACAACGTCAAATAAACAACAACGTCAAATAAACAACTAAAACTAAAACAACGTCAAATAAACAACAACAACAACAACAACACCGTCAAATAAACAACAACAATAACAACAATGTCAACAACAACAACAACGTCAAATAAACAACAACAACAACAACAACGTCAACAACAACAACGTCAAATAAATAACAACAACAACAACGTCAAAAAAACAACAACAACAACACCGTCAAATAAAAAACAACAACAACAATGTCAAATAAACAACAACAACAACAACGTCAAATAAACAACAACAACAACAACAACAACAACAACAATGTCAAATAAATAACTACAACAACAACAACGTCAAATAAACAACAACAACAACGTCAAATAAACAACAATAACAACAACGTCAAATAAACAACAGCAACAACAACGTCAAATAAACAACAACAATAACCACAACTTCAAATAAGCAACAACAACAACAACAAATACAACAACAACAACAACAACAACGTCAAATAACAAAAACAATGCCAAATAAATAACAATAACAACGTCAAATAAACAACAACAACAACAACGTCAAATAAACAATAACAACAACAACAACGTCAAATAAATAACAACAACAACAACGTCAAATAAACAACAACAACACCAACGTCAAATAAACAACAACAACAACATCAAATAAACAACAACAACAACGTCAAATAAACAACAACAACAACGTCAAATAAACAACAAAAACAACGTCAAATAAACAATAACAACAACGTCAAATAAACAACAACAACAACAACATCAACAACAACAAAAACGTCAAATAAACAACAACAACAACAACAACAACAACGTCAACAACAACAACAACTATGTCAAATAAACAACAACAACAACAACGTCAAATAAACAACAATAACTAAAACAACGTCAAATAAACAACAACAACAACAACAACAACGTCAAATAAACAACAACACCAACAAGGTCAACAACAACAACAACAATGTCAAATAAACAACAACAACAACGTCAACAACAACAACAATGTTAAATAAACAACAACAACAACAACATCAAATAAACAACAACAACAACGTCAAATAAACAACAACAACAACTACATCAACAGCAATAACAAAAACGTCAAATAATCAACAACAACAATGTCAAATAAACAACAACAACAACGCCAAATAAACAACAACAACTAAAACTACGTCAAATAAACAACAACAACAACAACGTCAAATAAACAACAACAACAACAACAACAACAATGTCAAATAACAACAACAACAACAACAACGTCAAATAACAACAACAACAATGTCAAATAAACAACAACAACAACAACGTCAAATAAACAACAACAACAACAATGTCAACAACAACAACAACGTCAAATAAACAACAACAACAACGTCAAATAAACAACAACGTCAACAACAACAACAACGTCAAATAAACAACAACAACAACAACGTCAACAACAACAACAACGTCAAATAAACAACAACAACAACAACAACGTCAAATAAACAACATAAAACAACAACACCGTCAAATAAACAACAACAACGTCAAATAAACAAAAACAACAACGTCAAATAAACAACAACAACAACAACGTCAAATAAATAAAAACAACAACAACAACGTCAAATAAACAACAACAACAACGTCAAATAAACAACAACAACAACAACATCAAATAAACAACAACAACGTCAAATAAACAACAACAACAACAACAACAACGTCAACAATAACAACAATGTCAAATAAACAACAACAACAACAACATCAA
>OX451739.1:395718479-395728479 GCA_948472305.1 Vicia faba
TGTCAAATAAACAACAACAACGTCAAATAAACAACAACAACTAAAACAACGTCAAATAAACAACAACAACAACGTCAAACAAACAACAACAACAACAACCACAACAACAACAACAATGTCAAATAAACAACAACAACGTCAACAACAACAACAACAATGTTAAATAAACAACAACAACAACAACAACATCAAATAAACAACAACAACAACAACAAAAACGTCAAATAAACAACAACAATAACAACAACAACAACAACAACGTCAAATAAACAACAACAACAACGTCAAATAAACAACAACAACAACGTCAAATAAACAACAACTACAATGTCAAATAAACAACAACAACGACAACAACAACGTCAAATAAACAACAACAACAATAACGTCAAATAAATAACAAAAACAACAACAACAACGTCAAATAAACAACAATAACTAAAACAACGTTAAATAAACAACAACAACAACAACAACAACAATAACAATGTCAAATAAACAACAACAACAACAACGCCAAATAAACAACAACAACTAAAACAACATCAAATAAACAACAACAACAACAATGTCAACAATAACAACGTCAAATAAACAACAACAACAACAACGTCAAATAAACAACAACAACTAAAACAACGTCAAATAAACAACAACAACAACAACAACAACGTCAAATAAACAACAACACCAACAACGTCAACAACAATAACAACAACAACAATGTCAAATAAATAACAACAACAACAACGTCAACAACAACAACAATGTCAAATAAACAACAACAACAACAACAACAACATCAAATAAACAACAACAACAACGTCAAATAAACAACAACAATAACAACAACAACAACAACGCCAAATAAACAACAACAACTAAAACAACGTCGAATAAACAACAACAACAACAACAACAACGTCAAATAAAAAACAACACCAACACCAACAACAACAATAGTGTCAAATAAACAACAACAACAACGTCCACAACAACAACAACAATGTCAAATAAACAACAACAACAACAACAATGCTAAAAACAACAACAACAACAACAATGTCAACAACAACAACAACGTCAAATAAACAACAACAACAACGTCAAATAAACAACAACAACACCGTCAAATAAAAAATAACAACAACAACGTCAAATAAACAACAACAACAACGTCAAATAAACAACAACAACAATAACGTCAAATAAATAACTACAACAACAACAATGTCAAATAAACAACAACAACAACAACGTCAAATAAATAACAACGACGACAACAACAACGTCAAATAAACAACAGCAACAACAACAACAACAACGTCAAATAAACAATAAAAACAATAACGTCAACAACAACAACAACGTCAAATAAACAACAACAACAACAACGTCAAATAAACAACAACAACAACAACAACGTCAAATAAACAACAGCAACAACAACGTCAAATAAACAACAACAACAATAACAACAACGTCAAATAAGCAACAACAACAACAACAACAAATACAACAACAACAAATACAACAAAAACAACAACTACAAATAACAAAAACAATGTCAAATAAACAACAATAACAACGTCAAATAAAAAACAACAACAACAACAATGTCAAATAAACAATAACAAAAACAACGTCAAATAAATAACAACAACAACAACAACAACAACGTCAAATAAACAACAACAACACCAACGTCAAATAAACAATAACAACAACAACATCAAATAAATAACAACAACAACAACAACAACGTCAAATAAACAACAACTACACCAACGTCAAATAAACAACAACAACAACATCAAATAAACAACAACAATAACAACAACAACAACGTCAAATAAACAACAAAAACAACGTCAAATAAACAATAACAACAACGTCAAATAAACAACAACATCAACGCCAAATAAACAACAACAACTAAAACTACGTCAAATAAACAACAACAACAACAACAACGTCAAATGAACAACAACACCACCAACAACAACAACAATGTCAAATAACAACAACAACAACGTCAAATAACAACAACAAAATGTCAAATAAACAACAACAACAATAACAACAACGTCAAATAAACAACAACAACAACAATAACAACGTCAACAACAGCAACAACGTCAAATAAACAACAACAACAACAACAACAACAACGTCAACAACAACAACAACGTCAAATAAACAACAACAACAACAACGTCAAATAAACAACAACAACAACAACAACACCGTCAAATAAACAACAACAACAACAACGTCAAATAAACAAAAACAACAACGTCAAATAAACAACAACAACAACAACGTCAAATAAATAAAAACAACAACAACAACGTCAAATAAACAACAACAACGTCAAATAAACAACAACAACAACATCAAATAAACAACAACAACAACAACGTCAAATAAACAACAACAACAACAACGTCAAAAACAACAACGTCAAATAAACAACAACAACAACAACATCAAATAAACAACAACAACAACAACAACAACATCAAATAAACAACAACAACAACAACAACAAAGTCAAATAAGCAACAACAACAACAACGTCAAATAAACAACAACAATAACAACAACGTCAAATAAGCAACAACAACAACAACAACAACAATAAATACAACAACAACAACAGCGTCAAATAACAAAAACAACGTCAAATAAACAACAATAACAACGTCAAATAAACAAAAACAACAACAACAACGTCAAATAAATAATAACAACAACAACGTCAAATAAATAACAACAACAACGTCAAATAAACAACAACAACATCAAATAAACAACAACAACAACAACAACGTCAAATAAACAACAACAACAACGTCAAATAAACAACAACAACTAAAACAACGTCAAATAAACAACAACAACAACAACAACAACAACGTCAAATAAACAACAACACAACAACGCCGACAACAACAACAACGTCAAATAAACAACTACAAAAACAACAACAACATCAACAACAACAACAACAAAAATGTCAAATAAACAACAACAACAACAACATCAACAACAACAAAAATGTCAAAGAAACAACAACAACAACAACGACAATGTCAACAACAACAACAACTACGTCAAATAAACAACAACAACGTCAAATAAACAACAACAACAAGAATGTCAATAACAACAACTTCAAATAAACAACAACAACAACGTCAAATAAACAACAACAACAATAACGTCAAATAAATAACTACAACAACAACAATGTCAAATAAACAACAACAACAACAACGTCAAATAAATAACAACGACGACAACAACAACGTCAAATAAACAACAGCAACAACAACAACAACAACGTCAAATAAACAATAAAAACAATAACGTCAACAACAACAACAACGTCAAATAAACAACAACAACAACAACGTCAAATAAACAACAACAACAACAACAACGTCAAATAAACAACAGCAACAACAACGTCAAATCAACAACAACAACAATAACAACAACGTCAAATAAGCAACAACAACAACAACAACAAATACAACAAAAACAACAACTACAAATAACAAAAACAATGTCAAATAAACAACAATAACAACGTCAAATAAACAACAACAACAACAACAATGTCAAATAAACAATAACAACAACAACGTCAAATAAATAACAACAACAACAACAACAACGTCAAATAAACAACAACAACACCAACGTCAAATAAACAATAACAACAACAACATCAAATAAATAACAACAACAACAACAACGTCAAATAAACAACAACAACACCAACGTCAAATAAACAACAACAACAACATCAAATAAACAACAACAATAACAACAACAACAACGTCAAATAAACAACAAAAACAACGTCAAATAAACAATAACAACAACGTCAAATAAACAACAACATCAACGCCAAATAAACAACAACAACTAAAACTACGTCAAATAAACAACAACAACAACAACGTCAAATGAACAACAACACCACCAACAACAACAACAATGTCAAATAACAACAACAACAACGTCAAATAACAACAACAAAATGTCAAATAAACAACAACAACAATAACAACAACGTCAAATAAACAACAACAACAACAATAACAACGTCAACAACAGCAACAACGTCAAATAAACAACAACAACAACAACAACAACGTCAACAACAACAACAACGTCAAATAAACAACAACAACAACAACGTCAAATAAACAACAACAACAACAACACCGTCAAATAAACAACAACAACAACAACGTCAAATAAACAAAAACAACAACGTCAAATAAACAACAACAACAACAACAACATCAAATAAATAAAAACAACAACAACAACGTCAAATAAACAACAACAACGTCAAATAAACAACAACAACAACATCAAATAAACAACAACAACAACAACGTCAAATAAACAACAACAACAACAACGTCAAAAACAACAACGTCAAATAAACAACAACAACAACAACATCAAATAAACAACAACAACAACAACAACAACATCAAATAAACAACAACAACAACAACAACAAAGTCAAATAAGCAACAGCAACAACAACGTCAAATAAACAACAACAATAACAACAACGTCAAATAAGCAACAACAACAACAACAACAACAATAAATACAACAACAACAACAACGTCAAATAACAAAAACAACGTCAAATAAACAACAATAACAACGTCAAATAAACAAAAACAACAACAACAACGTCAAATAAATAATAACAACAACAACGTCAAATAAATAACAACAACAACGTCAAATAAACAACAACAACAACATCAAATAAACAACAACAACAACAACAACGTCAAATAAACAACAACAACAACGTCAAATAAACAACAACAACTAAAACAACGTCAAATAAACAACAACAACAACAACAACGTCAAATAAACAACAACACAACAACGCCGACAACAACAACAACGTCAAATAAACAACTACAAAAACAACAACAACATCAACAACAACAACAAAAATGTCAAATAAACAAAAACAACAACAACAACATCAACAACAACAAAAATGTCAAAGAAACAACAACAACAACAACAACGACAATGTCAACAACAACAACAACTACGTCAAATAAACAACAACAACGTCAAATAAACAACAACAATAAGAATGTCAACAACAACAACGTCAAATAAACAACAACAACAACGTCAACAACAACAACAACAACAACAATGTCAAATAAACAACAACAACAACAACGTCAAATAAACAACAACAACACCAATGTCAAATAAACAACAACAACAACAACATCAAATAAACAACAACAACAACGTCAAATAAACAACAACAATAACAACAACAACAACGTCAAATAAACAACAAAAACAACGTCAAATAAACAATAACAACAACGTCAAATAAACAACAACAACAACAACAACATCAACAACAACAAAAACGTCAAATAAACAACAACAACAACAACAACGCCAAATAAGCAACAATAACTAAAACAACGTCAAATAAACAACAACAACAACAACAACAATGTCAACAATAACAACGTCAAATAAACAACAACAACAACAACGTCAAATAAACAACAACAACTAAAAGAACGTCAAATAAATAACAACAACAACAAACACAAATAAACAACAACACCAACAACGTCAACAACAATAACAACAACAACAATGTCAAATAAACAACAACAACAACGTCAACAACAACAACAACGTCAAATAAACAACAACAACAACAACATCAAATAAACAACAACAACAACGTCAAATAAACAACAACAATAACAACAACAACAACAATGTCAAATAAACAACAACAACAACAACGTCAAATAAACAACAACAACATCAAATAAACAACAACAACAACAACAACAAAAACGTCAAATAAACAACAACAACAACAACAACGTCAACAACAACAACTACGTCAAATAAACAACAACAACGTCAAATAAACAATAACAACAACACCGTCAAATAAAAAACAACAACAACAATGTCAAATAAACAACAACAACAATGTCAAATAAACAACAACAACAACAACGTCAAATAAATAACTACAACAACAACAACGTCAAATAAACAACAACAACAACGTCAAATAAACAACAACAACAACGTCAACAACAACAACAACGTCAAATAAACAACCGCAACAACAACAACAACGTCAAATAAACAACAACAACAACGTCAAATAAACAACAACAACAACAACGTCAAATAAACAACATCAACAACAACAACGTCAAATAAACAACAGCAACAACAACGTCAAATAAACAAAAACAATAACAACAACGTCAAATAAGCAACAACAACAACAACAACAACGTCAAATAACAAAAACAATGTCAAATAAACAACAATAACAACGTCAAATAAACAACAACAACAACAACATCAAATAAACAACAACAACAACATCAAATAAACAACAACAATAACAACAACGTCAAATAAATAACAAAAACAACGTCAAATAAACAACAACAACAACAACATCAACAACAACAACAACAAAAATGTCAAATAAACAACAACAACAACAACTATGTCAAATAAACAACAACAACAACAACAACGTCAAATAAAAAACAACAACAATGTCAAATAAACAACAACAACTAAAACAACGTCAAATAAACAACAACAACAACAACAACAACGTCAAATAAACAACATCACAAACAACGTAAACAACAACAACAACAACAACAATGTCAAACAAACAACAATAACAACAACGTCAACAACAACAACAATGTCAAATAAACAACAACAACGTCAAATAAACAACAACAACTAAAACAACGTCAAATAAACAACAACAACAGCGTCAAACAAACAACAACAACAACGTCAACAACAACAACAATGTCAAATAAACAACAACAACGTCAACAACAACAACAACAATGTTAAATAAACAACAACAACAACAACAACATCAAATAAACAACAACAATAACAACGTCAAATAAACAACAACAATAACAACAACAACAACAACAACAACGTCAAATAAACAACAACAACAACGTCAAATAAACAACAACAACAACAACGTCAAATAAACGACAACAACAACGTCAAATAAACAACAACAACGACAACAACAACGTCAAATAAACAACAGCAACAACAACAACAACGTCCAATAAACAACAACAACAACAACGTCAACAACAACAACAACGTCAAATAAACAACAACAACAATAACGTCAAATAAATAACAAAAAACAACAACAACAACGTCAAATAAACAACAATAACTAAAACAACGTTAAATAAACAACAACAACAACAACAACAATAACAATGTCAAATAAACAACAACAACAACAACGCCAAATAAACAACAACAACTAAAACAACGTCAAATAAACAACAACAACAACAACAATGTCAACAATAACAACGTCAAATAAACAACAACAACAACAACGTCAAATAAACAACAACAACTAAAACAACGTCAAATAAACAACAACAACAACAACAACGTCAAATAAACAACAACACCAACAACGTCAACAACAATAACAACAACAACAATGTCAAACAAATAACAACAACAACAACGTCAACAACAACAACAATGTCAAATAAACAACAACAACAACAACAACATCAAATAAACAACAACAACAACAACGTCAAATAAACAACAACAATAACAACAACAACAACAACGCCAAATAAACAACAACAACTAAAACAACGTCGAATAAACAACAACAACAACAACAACAACAACGTCAAATAAAAAACAACACCAACACCAACAACAACAATAGTGTCAAATAAACAACAACAACAACGTCCACAACAATAACAACAATGTCAAATAAACAACAACAACAACGCTAAAAACGACAACAACAACAACAACAACGTCAAATAAACAACAACAACAACGTCAAATAAACAACAACAACACCGTCAAATAAAAAACAACAACAACAACGTCAAATAAACAACAACAACAACAACGTCAAATAAACAACAACAACAATAACGTCAAATAAATAACTACAACAACAACAATGTCAAATAAACAACAACAACGACAACGTCAAATAAATAACAACGACGACAACAACAACGTCAAATAAACAACAGCAGCAACAACAACAACAACGTCAAATAAACAATAAAAACAATAACGTCAACAACAACAACAACGTCAAATAAACAACAACAACAACAACAACAGCGTCAAATAAACAACAACAATAACAACGTCAAATAAACAACAGCAACAACAACGTCAAATAAACAACAACAACAATAACAACAACGTCAAATAAGCAACAACAACAACAACAAATACAACAACAACAAATACAACAAAAACAACAACAACAAATAACAAAAACAATATCAAATAAACAACAATAACAACGTCAAATAAACAACAACAACAACAACAACGTCAAATAAACAATAACAACAACAACGTCAAATAAATAACAACAACAACAACAACGTCAAATAAACAACAACAACACCAACGTCAAATAAACAATAACAACTAAAACAACGTCAAATAAACAACAACAACAACAACAACAACAACAACGTCAAATAAACAACAACACAACAACGCCGACAACAACAACAACAACGTCAAATAAACAACTACAAAAACAACAACAACATCAACAACAACAACAAAAACGTCAAATAAACAACAACAACAACAACAACATCAACAACAACAAAAATGTCAAAGAAACAACAACAACAACAACGACAACGTAAACAACAACAACAACTACGTCAAATAAACAACAACAACGTCAAATAAACAACAACAACAACGTCAAATAAACAACAACAACAACGTCAGCAACAACAACAACGTTAAATAAACAACAACAACAACGTCAAATAAATAACTACAACAACAACAACGTCAAATAAACAACAACAACAACGTCAAATAAACAACAACAACAAAGTCAACAACAACAACAACGTCAAATAAACAACCGCAACAACAACAACGTCAAATAAACAACAACAACAACAACAACGTCAAATAAACAACAACAACAACAACGTCAAATAAACAACATCAACAACAACAACGTCAAATAAACAACAGCAACAACAACGTCAAATAAACAAAAACAATAACAACAACGTCAAATAAGCAACAACAACAACAACAACAACGTCAAATAACAAAAACAATGTCAAATAAACAACAATAACAACGTCAAATAAACAACAACAACAACATCAAATAAACAACAACAACAACAACATTAAATAAACAACAACAATAACAACAACGTCAAATAAATAACAAAAACAACGTCAAATAAACAACAACAACAACAACAAAAACGTCAAATAAACAACAACAACAACAACAACAACGTCAACAACAACAACTATGTCAAATAAACAACAACAACAACAACAACAACGTCAAATAAAAAACAACAACAATGTCAAATAAACAACAACAACTAAAACAACGTCAAATAAACAACAACAACAACAACAATATCAAATAAACAATAACAACAACGTCAAATAAACAACAACAACAACAACAACATCAACAACAACAAAAACGTCAAATAAACAACAACAACAACAACAACGCCAAATAAGCAACAATAACTAAAACAACGTCAAATAAACAACAACAACAACAACAACAATGTCAACAATAACAACGTCAAATAAACAACAACAACAACAACGTCAAATAAACAACAACAACTAAAAGAACGTCAAATAAATAACAACAACAACAAACACAAATAAACAACAACACCAACAACGTCAACAACAATAACAACAACAATGTCAAATAAACAACAACAACAACGTCAACAACAACAACAACGTCAAATAAACAACAACAACAACAACATCAAATAAACAACAACAACAACGTCAAATAAACAACAACAATAACAACAACAACAACAATGTCAAATAAACAACAACAAC
>OX451739.1:395733479-395868479 GCA_948472305.1 Vicia faba
CAATGTCATATAAACAACAACAACAAGAACAACAACGTCAACAACAACAACAACAACAACGTCAAATAAATAACAACAACAACAACAACATCAAATAGACCACAACAACAACAACAACAACATCAAATAAACAAAAACAACAACAACAACGTCAAATAAACAACAATAACAACGTCAAATAAACAACAACAACAACAACAACAACAACATCAAATAAACAATAAAGACAACAACAACGTCAAATAAATAACAACAACAACAACGTCAAATAAACAACAACAACAACACCAACGTCAAATAAACAACAACAACAACATCATATAAACAACAATAGCAACGTCAAATAAACAACAACAATAACAACAACAACGTCAAATAAACAACAACAACAACGTCAAATAGACAATAACAACTACAACAACAACAACATCAACAACAACAAAAACGTCAAAGAAACAACAACAACAACAATGTCAACAACAACAACTACGTCAAATAAACAACAACAACAACAACGTCAAATAAACAACAACAACAACAATGTCAACAACAACAACGTCAAATAAACAACAACACCAACAACGTCAACAACAACAACAATGTCAAATAAACAACAACAATAACAACAACAACAACGTCAAATAAACAACAACAACAACAACAACAACGTCAAATAAACAACAACAACAACAACGTCAAATAAACAAAATCGTCAAATAAACAACAACAACAACAACGTCAACAACAATAACTACGCCAAATAAACAACAACAACAACAACAATGACAACAACAACAATGTCAAATAAACAACAATAATGTCAAATAAACAACAACAACGCCAAATAAACAAAAACAACTAAAAGAACGTCAAATAAACAACAACAACAATAACAACATCAAATAAACAACAACACCACCAACAACAACAACAATGTCATATAAACAACAACAACAACAACGTCGACAACAACAACAACAACGTCAAATAAACAACAACAACAACAACAACGTCAAATAGACAACAACAACAACAACATCAAATAAACAACAACAACAACAACAACGTCAAATAAACAACAATAACAACGTCAAATAAACAACAACAACAACAACAGCGTCAAATAAACAATACAGACAACAACAACGTCAAATAAATAACAACAACAACAACGTCAAATAAACAACAACAACTTCAACGTCAAATAAACAACAACAACAACATCAAATAAACAACAACAACAACTTCAAATAAACAACAACAATAACAACAACAACGTCAAATAAGCAACAACAACAACGTCAAATAGACAATAACAACAACAACAACATCAACAACAACAAAAACGTCAAAGAAACAACAACAACAACAATGTCAACAACAACAACTACGTCAAATAAACAACAACAACAACAACGTCAAATAAACAACAACAACAACAATGTCAACAACAACAACGTCAAATAAACAACAACACCAACAACGTCAACAACAACAACAACAACAATGTCAAATAAACAACAACAACAACGTCAACAACAACAACAATGTCAAATAAACAACAACAACAACAACATCAAATAAACAACAACTACGTCAAATAAACAACAACAATAACAACGTCAAATAAACAACAATAATAACAACAACAACAACGTCAAATAAACAACAACAACAACGTCAAATAAAAAACAAAAACAACGTCAAATAAACAACAACAACAACAACATCAACAACAACAAAAACGTCAAATAAACAACAACAACAACGTCAACAACAACAACTACGTCAAATAAACAACAACAACAATGTCAACAACAACAATGTCAAATAAACAACAACAACAACAATGCCAAATAAACAACAACATCTAAAACATTCTCAAGTAAACAACAACAACAACAACAACAACAACAACAACAACGTCAAATAAACAACAACACCAACAACAACAACAACAACAACAACGTCAACAACAACAACAACGTCAAATAAACAACAACAACAACAACAACGTCAACAACAACAACAACGTCAAATAAACAACAACAACAACGTCAAATAAATAACAACAACAACAACTAAAAGAACGTCAAATAAACAACAACAACAACAACAACAACGTCAAATAAACAACAACACCAACAACGTCAACAACAACAACAACAACAACAATGTCAAATAAACAACAACAACAACGTCAACAACAACAACAACAATGTTAAATAAACAACAACAACAACAACATCAAATAAACAACAACAACAACGTCAAATAAACAACAAAAATAATAACAACAACAACAACGTCAAATAAACAACAACAACAACGTCAAATAAACAACAAAAATAATAACAACAACAACAACGTCAAATAAACAACAACAACAACGTCAAATAAACAACAACAACAACGTCAAATAAACAACAACAACAACAAAAACAACAACAACAACATCAACAACAACAACAACAAAAACGTCAAATAAACAACAACAACAACAACAACAATGTCAACAACAACAATGTCAAATAAACAACAACATCAACGCCAAATAAACAACAACAACTAAAACTACGTCAAATAAACAGCAACAACAACAACAACAACGTCAAATAAAAAACAACACCAACAACAACAACAACAATGTCAAATAACAACAACAACAACAACGTCAAATAACAACAACAACAATGTCAAATAAACAACAACAACAACAACAACGTCAAATAAACAACAACAACAACAATGTCAACAACAACGTCAAATAAACAACAACAACAACGTCAAATAAACAACAACGTCAACAACAACAACGTCAAATAAACAACAACAACAACAACAACGTCAACAACAACAACGTCAAATAAACAACAACAACAACAACGTCAAATAAACAACAACAACAACACCGTCAAATAAACAACAACAACAACAACGTCAAATAAACAAAAACAACAACGTCAAATAAACAACAACAACAACAACGTCAAATAAATAAAAACAACAACAACAACGTCAAATAAACAACAACAACGTCAAATAAACAACAACACCAACAATGTCAAATAAACAACAACAACAATGTCAAACAAACAACAACAACAACATCAAATACACAACAACAACAACGTCAAATAAACAACAACAATAACAACAACAACAACAACAACGTCAAATAAACAACAACAACAACAACGTCAAATAAACAACAACAACAACAACGTCAAATAAACAACAACAACAACAACAACATCAACAACAACAAAATCGTCAAATAAACAACAACAACAACAACAACAACGTCAACAACAATAACTACGCCAAATAAACAACAACAACAACAACAATGTCAACAACAACAATGTCAAATAAACAACAACAATGTCAAATAAACAACAACAACAACGCCAAATAAACAACAACAACTAAAACAACGTCAAATAAACAACAACAACAACATCAAATAAACAACACCACCACCAACAACAACAACAATGTCATATAAAAAAATAACAACAACAACAACGTCAACATCAACAACAACAACAACGTCAAATAAACAACAACAACAACAACATCAAATAGACCACAACAACAACAGCAACATCAAATAAACAACAACAACAACAACAACGTCAAATAAACAACAATAACAACGTCAAATAAACAACAACAACAACAACAACATCAAATAAACAATAAAGACAACAACAACGTCAAATAAATAACAACAACAACAACGTCAAATAAACAACAACAACAACACCAACGTCAAATAAACAACAACAACAACATCAAATAAACAACAATAGCAACGTCAAATAAACAACAACAATAACAACAACAACGTCAAATAAACAACAACAACAACGTCAAATAGACAATAACAACTACAACAACAACAACATCAACAACAACAAAAACGTCAAAGAAACAACAACAACAACAATGTCAACAACAACAACTACGTCAAATAAACAACAACAACAACAACAACGTCAAATAAACAACAACAACAACAATGTCAACAACAACAACGTCAAATAAACAACAACACCAACAACGTCAACAACAACAACAATGTCAAATAAACAACAACAATAACAACAACAACAACGTCAAATAAACAACAACAACAACAACGTCAAATAAACAACAACAACAACAATGTCAAATAAACAACAACAACAACATCAACAACAACAAAATCGTCAAATAAACAACAACAACAACAACAACAACGTCAACAACAATTACTACGCCAAATAAACAACAACAACAAGAACAATGTCAACAACATCAATGTCAAATAAACAACAACGCCAATAAAACAACAACAACTAAAACAATGTCAAATAAACAACAACAACAACAACAACATCAAATAAACAACACCACCACCACCAACAACAACAATGTCATATAAACAACAACAACAACAACAACAACGTCAACAACAACAACAACAACGTCAAATAAACAACAACAACAACAACAACGTCAAATAGACAACAACAACAACAAGAACAACAACATCAAATAAACAACAACAACAACAACAACGTCAAATAAACAACAATAACAACGTCAAATAAACAACAACAACAACAACAACATCAAATAAACAATAAAGACAACAACAACGTCAAATAAATAACAACAACAACAACGTCAAATAAACAACAACAACAACACCAACGTCAAATAAACAACAACAACAACATCAAATAAACAACAACAACAACGTCAAATAAACAACAACAATAACAACAACAACGTCAAATAAACAACAACAACAACGTCAAATAGACAATAACAACAACAACAACAACATCAACAACAACAAAATCGTCAAAGAAACAACAACAACAACAATGTCAACAACAACAACTACGTCAAATAAAAACCAACAACAACAACGTCAAATAAACAACAACAACAACAATGTCAACAACAACAACGTCAAATAAACAACAACACCAACAACGTCAACAACAACAACAACAACAACAATGTCCAATAAACAACAACAACAACGTCAACAACAACAACAACAATGTCAAATAAACAACAACAACACCAACATCAAATAAACAACAACAACAACAACGTCAAATAAACAACAATAATAACAACAACAACAACGTCAAATAAACAACAACAACAACAACGTCAATTAAACAACAACAACAACGTCAAATAAACAACAACAACAACAACAACATCAACAACAACAAAAACGTCAAATAAACAACAACAACAACAACGTCAACAACAACAACTACGTCAAATAAACAACAACAACAACAATGTCAACAACAACAATGTCAAATAAACAACAACAATGCCAAATAAACAACAACATCTAAAACAACGTCAAGTAAACAACACCAACAACAACAACAACGTCAAATAAACAACAACACCAACAACAACAACAATAACAACAACAACAATGTCAAATAAACAACAACAACGTCAACAACAACAACAATGTCAAATAAACAACAACAACAACAACGTCAACAACAACAACAACGTCAAATAAACAACAACAACAACGTCAAATAAACAACAACAACAACAACAACGTTAAATAAAAAACAATAACAACGTCAAATAAACAACAACAACAACAACAATGTCAAATAAACAATAAAGACAATAACAACGTCAAATAAATAACAACAACAACAAGGTCAAATAAACAACAACAACACCAACATCAAATAAACAACAACAACAACAACAACATCAAATAAACAACAACAACAACGTCAAATAAACAATAACAATAACAACAACAACAACGTCAAATAGACAACAACAACAACGTCAAGTAAACACTAACAACAACAACAACAACAACATCAACAACAACAAAAACGTCAAAGAAACAACAACAACAACAACAACGTCAACAACAACAACTACGTCAAATAAACAACAACAACAACGTCAAATAAACAACAACAACAACGTCAACAACAACAACGTCAAATAAACAACAACACCAACAACGTCAACAACAACAACAACAATGTCAAATAAACAACAACAACAACAACGTCAACAACAATTACAATGTCAAATAAACAACAACAACAACATCAAATAAACAACAACAACAACGTCAAATAAACAACAACAATAACAACAACAACAACAACGTCAAATAAACCACAACAACAACAACGTCAAATAAACAGCAACAACGTCAAATTAACAACAACAACAACAACAACATCAACAACAACAACAACAACGTCAACAACAACTACGTCAAATAAACAACAACAACAACAATGTCAACAACAACAATGTCAAATAAACAACAACAACAACAACAACAACGTCAAATAAACAACAACACCAGCAACAACAATGTCAAATAAACAACAACAACAACAATGTCAACAATAACAACAACAACAACGTCAAATAAACAACAACAACAACAACGTCAAATAAACAATACCGTCAACAACAACAACAATGTCAAATAAACAACAACAAAACCTATGTCAACAACAACAACGTCAATTAAACAACAACAACAACAACGTCAACAACAACAACAACCTCAAATAAACAACAACAACAACGTCAAATAAACAACAACAACAACACCGTCAAATAAACAACAACAAAAACGTCAAATAAACAACAACAACAACAACGTCAAATAAACAACAACAACAACATCAAATAAATAACAACAACGTCAAATAAACAACAACAACAACAACAACGTCAACAACAACAACGTCAAATAAACAACAACAACAACAACGTCAAAAAAACAACAACAACAACAACAACGTCAAATAAACAACAGCAACAACAACGTCAAATAAACAACAACAATAACAACAATGTCAAATAAGCAACAACAACAACAACAAATACAATAACAACAACAACGTCAAATAACAAAAACAACATCAAATAAACAACAATAACAACGTCAAATAAACAACAACAACACCAACGTCAAATAAACAATAACAACAACAACAACGTCAAATAAATAACAACAACAACAACGTCAAATAAACAACAACAACACCAACAACAAATAAACAACAACAATAACATCAAATAAACAAGAACAACAATATCAAATAAACAACAACAATAACAACAACAACAACGTCAAATAAACAACAACAACAACGTCAAATAAACAATAACAACAACGTCAAATAAACAACAACAAGAACAACAAAAACGTCAAATAAACAACAACAACAACAACAGCAACGTCAACAACAATAACTACGTCAAATAAACAACAACAACAACAACGTCAAATAAACAACCACAACAACAATGTCAACAACAACAACGTCAAATAAACAACAACAACAACGTCAAATAAACAAGAACAACTAAAACAATGTTAAATAAATAACAACAACAACAACAACAACGTCAAAAAAACAACAACAACAACAACGTCAACAACAACAACAACAACGTCAACAACAACTACGCCAAATAAACAACAACAACAACAATGTCAACAACAACAATGTCAAATAAACAACAACAACAACGCCAAATAAACAACAACAACTAAAACAACGTCAAATAAACAACAACAACAACAACGTCAAATAAACAACAACACCAACAACAACAATGTCAAATAAACAACAACAACAACAACAATGTCAACAAAAACAACAACAACAACGTCAAATAAACAACAACAACAACTATGTCAACAACAACAACGTCAATTAAACAACAACAACAACAACGTCAACAACAACAACAACCTCAAATAAACAACAACAACGTCAAATAAACAACAACAACAACACCGTCAAATAAACAACAACAACAACAACAACGTCAAATAAACAACAACAACAACATCAAATAAATAACAACAACGTCAAATAAACAACAACAACAACAACAACGTCAACAACAACAACGTCAAATAAACAACAACAACAACAACGTCAAAAAAACAACAACAACAACAACGTCAAATAAACAACAGCAACAACAAGGTCAAATAAACAACAACAATAACAACAATGTCAAATAAGCAACAACAACAACAACAAATACAATAACAACAGCAACGTCAAATAACAAAAACAACATCAAATAAACAACAATAACAACGTCAAATAAACAACAACAACACCAACGTCAAATAAACAATAACAACAACAACAACGTCAAATAAATAACAACAACAACAACGTCAAATAAACAACAACAACACCAACAACAAATAAACAACAACAATAACATCAAATAAACAACAACAACAACATCAAATAAACAACAACAATAACAACAACAACAACGTCAAATAAACAACAACAACAACGTCAAATAAACAATAACAACAACGTCAAATAAACAACAACAACAACAGCAACGTCAACAACAATAACTACGTCAAATAAACAACAACAACAACAACAACGTCAAATAAACAACCACAACAACAATGTCAACAACAACAACGTCAAATAAACAACAACAACGTCAAATAAACAAGAACAACTAAAACAACGTTAAATAAATAAGAACAACAACAACAACAACAACAACGTAAAAAAAACAACAACAACAACAACAACGTCAACAACAACAACAACAACAATGTTAAATACACAACAATAACAACAACATCAACAACAACAACAATGTCAAATAAACAACAACAACAACGTTAAATAAAAAATAATATCTAAAACAACGTCAAATAAACAACAACAACAACAACGTCAAATAAACAACAACACCAACAACGTCAACAACAACAACAACAACAATGTCAAATAAACAACAACAACAACGTCAACAACAACAACAATGTCAAAAACAACAACAACAACAACATCAAATAAACAACAAAAACGTCAAATAAATAACAACAATAACAACAACAACAATGACAAATAAACAACAACAACAACGTCAAATAAACAACAACAACAACATCAAATAAACAACAACAACAACGTCAAATAAACAACAACAATAACAACAACAACAACGTCAAATAAACAACAAAAACAACGTCAAATAAACAATAACAACAACATTAAATAAACAACAACAACAACAGCAACATCAACAACAACAAAAACGTCAAATAAACAACAACAACAACAACAACGCCAAATAAACAACAACAACTAAAACAACGTCAAATAAACAACAACAACAACAATGTCAACAATAACAACGTCAAATAAACAACAACAATAACAACGTCAAATAAACAACAACAACTAAAACAACGTCAAATAAACAACAACAACAACAACAACAAACACAAATAAACAACAACACCAACAACGTCAACAACAATAACAACAACAACAATGTCAAATAAACAACAACAACAACAACAACGTCAACAACAATTACAATGTCAAATAAACAACAACAACAACATCAAAAAAACAACAACAACAACGTCAAATAAACAACAAATACAACAACAACAACAACGTCAAATAAACAACAACAACAACAACGTCAAATAAACAACAACAACGTCAAATAAACAAGAACAACAACAACAACATCAACAACAACAACAACAACAACGTCAACAACAACAACTACGTCAAATAAACAACAACAACAACAATGTCAACAACAACAATGTCAAATAAACAACAACAACAACGCCAAATAAACAACAACAACTAAAACAACGTCAAATAAACAACAACAACAACAACAACAACGTCGAATAAACGACAACACAAACAACAACAATGTCAAATAAACAACAACAACATCAACAATGTCAACAATAACAACAACAACAACGTCAAATAAACAACAACAACAACGTCAAATAAACAATACCGTCAACGACAACAACAACGTCAAATAAACAACAACAACAACTATGTCAACAACAACAATGTCAAATAAACAACAACAACAACGTCAACAACAACAACAACGTCAAATAAACAACAACAACAACAACGTCGAATAAACAACAACAACAACACCTTCAAATAAACAACAACAACAACAACGTCAAATAAACAACAACAACAACGTCAAATAAACAACAACAACAACAACGTCAAATAAATAACAACAACAACGTCAAATAAACAACAACAACAACAACGTCAAATAAACAACAACAACAACAACGTCAAAAAAACAACAACAACAACAACAACAACAACGTCAAATAAACAACAACAACAACAACGTCAAATAAACAAGAACAATAACAACAACGTCAAATAAGCAACAACAACAACAACAAATACAACAACAACAACAACGTCAAATAACAAAAACAACGTCAAATAAACAACAATAACAACGTCAAATAAACAACAACAACAACAACAACGTCAAATAAACAATAACAACAACAACAACGTCAAATAAATAACAACAACAACAACGTCAAATAAACAACAACAACACCAACAACAAATCAACAACAACATCAAATAAACAACAACAACAACGTCAAATAAACAACAACAATAACAACAACAACAACGTCAAATAAACAACAACAACAACGTCAAATAAACAATAACAACAACGTCAAATAAACAACAATAACAACAAAAACGTCAAATAAACAACAACAACAACAACATCAACAACAACAACTACGTCAAATAAATAACAACAACAACAACGTCAAATAAACAACCACAACAACATCAACAACAACAACAATGTCAAATAAACAACAACAACAACATCAAATAAACAACAACAACAACGTCAAATAAACAACAACAATAACAACAACAACAACAACGTCAAATAAACAACAAAAACAACGTCAAATAAATAATAACAACAATGTCAAATAAACAACAACAACAACAACATCAACAACAACAAAAACGTCAAATAAACAACAACAACAACAACAACAACAACGCCAAATAAACAACAACAACTAAAACAACGTCAAATAAACAA
Organism: Vicia faba; assembly: GCA_948472305.1. NCBI lineage: Eukaryota > Viridiplantae > Streptophyta > Magnoliopsida > Fabales > Fabaceae > Vicia > Vicia faba. The sequence goes on from OX451739.1 coordinate 395,744,442, forward strand.
CAACAACAACAACAACAATGTCAACAATAACAACGTCAAATAAACAACAACAACAACAACGTCAAATAAACAACAACAACTAAAACAACGTCAAATAAACAACAACAACAACAACAACAAACACAAATAAACAACAACACCAACAACGTCAACAACAACAACAATGTCAAATAAACAACAACAACAACAACAACGTCAACAACAACAACAATGTCAAATAAACAACAACAACAACAACATCAAATAAACAACAACAACAACGTCAAATAAACAACAACAATAACAACAACAACAACAACGTCAAATAAACAACAACAACAACAACGTCAAATAAACAACAACAACGTCAAATAAACAACAACAACAATGCCAAATAAACAACAACAACTAAAACAACGTCGAATAAACAACAACAACAACAACGTCAAATAAACAACAACACAAACACCAACAACAACAATAGTGTCAAATAAACAACAACAACAACAACAACAACGTCAACAACAACAACAACAATGTCAAATAAACAACAACAACAACAACAACAACGTCAAATAAACAACAATAACAACAATGTCAACAACAACAACAACGTCAAATAAACAACAACAACAACAACGTCAAATAAACAACAACAACAACAACAACAACAACAACGTCAACAACAACAACAACGTCAAATAAACAACAACAACAACGTCAAATAAACAACAACAACAACAACAACGTCGAATAAAAAACAACAACAACGTCAAATAAACAACAACAACAATGTCAAATAAACAACAACAACAACGTCAAATAAATAACTACAACAACAACGTCAAATAAACAACAACAACAACAACGTCAAATAAACAACAACGACGACAACAACATTGTCAAATAAACAACAGCAACAACAACAACAACGTCAAATAAACAACAACAACAACAACGTCAACAACAACAACAACGTCAAATAAACAACAACAACAACAACGTCAAATAAACAACAACAACAACAACGTCAAATAAAGAACAGCAACAACAACGTCAAATAAACAACAACAATAACAACAACGTCAAATAAGCAACAACAACAACAACAACAAATACAACAACAACAACAACAACGTCAAATAACAAAAACAATGACAAATAAACAACAATAACAACGTCAAATAATCAATAACAACAACAACAACGTCAAATAAACAATAACAACAACAACAACGTCAAATAAACAACAACAACACCAACGTCAAATAAACAACAACAACAACAACATCAAATAAACAACAACAACGTCAAATAAACAACAACAATAACGACATCAACAACGTCAAATAAACAACAAAAACAACGTCAAATAAACAATAACAACAACGTCAAATAAACATCAACAACAACATCAACAACAACAAAAACGTCAAATAAACAATAACAACAACGTCAAATAAACATCAACAACAACATCAACAACAACAAAAACGTCAAATAAACAACAACAACAACAACAACAACGTCAACAACAACAACTATGTAAAATAAACAACAACAACAACAATGTCAAATAAACAACAACAACAATGTCAAATAAACAACAACAACAACAACGTCAAATAAACAACAACCAAAACAACGTCAAATAAACAACAACAACAACAACAACGTCAAATAAACAACAACACCAACAACGTCAACAACAACAACAACAACAATGTCAAATAAACAACAACAACAGCGTCAACAACAACAACAATGTTAAATAAACAACAACAACAACATCAAATAAACAACAACAACAATGTCAAATAAACAACAACAATAACAACAACAACAACAACGTCAAATAAACAACAAAAACAACGTCAAATAAACAACAACAAGAATGTCAAATAAACAACAACAACAACAACAACAACATCAACAACAACAACAAAAACGTCAAATAAACAACAACAACAACAATGTCAACAACAACAATGTCAAATAAACAACAACATCAACGCCAAATAAACAACAACAACTAAAACTACGTCAAATAAACAACAACAACAACAACGTCAAGTAAACAACAACACCAACAACAACAACAACAATGTCAAATAACAACAACAACAACAACGTCAAATAACAACAACAACAATGTCAAATAAACAACAACAACAACAAAAACGTCAAATAAACAACAACAACAACAACGTCAACAATAACAACTACGTCAAATAAACAACAACAACAACAATGTTAACAACAACAATGTCAAATAAACAACAACACCAACACCAACAACAACAATAGTGTCAAATAAACAACAACAACAACAACAACAACGTCAACAACAACAACAACAACAATGTCAAATAAACAACAACAACAACAACGTCAACAACAACAACAATGTCAAAAACAACAACAACAACAACATCAAATAAACAACAAAAACGTCAAATAACCAACAACAATAACAACAACAACAATGACAAATAAACAACAACAACAACGTCAAATAAACAACAACAACAACATCAAATAAACAACAACAACAACGTCAAATAAACAACAACAATAACAACAACAACAACGTCAAATAAACAACAAAAACAACGTCAAATAAACAATAACAACAACATTAAATAAACAACAACAACAACAACATCAACAACAACAAAAACGTCAAATAAACAACAACAACAACAACAACGCCAAATAAACATCAACAACTAAAACAACGTCAAATAAACAACAACAACAACGCCAAATAAACAACAACAACTAAAACAACGTCAAATAAACAACAACAACAACAATGTCAACAATAACAACGTCAAATAAACAACAACAACAACAACAACGTCAAATAAACAACAACAACTAAAACAACGTCAAATAAACAACAACAACAACAACAACAAACACAAATAAACAACAACACCAACAATGTCAACAACAATAACAACAGCAACAATGTCAAATAAACAACAACAACAACAACAACGTCAACAACAATTACAATGTCAAATAAACAACAAGAACATCAAAAAAACAACAACAACAACGTCAAATAAACAACAAATACAACAACAACAACAACAATGTCAAATAAACAACAACAACAACAACGTCAAATAAACAATAACAACGTCAAATTAACAACAACAACAACAACATCAACAACAACAACAACAACAACAACGTCAACAACAACAACTACGTCAAATAAACAACAACAACAACAATGTCAACAACAACAATGTCAAATAAACAACAACAACAACGCCAAATAAACAACAACAACTAAAACAACGTCAAATAAACAACAACAACAACAACAACAACGTCAAATAAACGACAACACCAACAACAACAATGTCAAATAAACAACAACAACTTCAACAATGTCAACAATAACAACAACAACAACGTCAAATAAACAACAACAACAACGTCAAATAAACAATACCGTCAACAACAACAACAACGTCAAATAAACAACAACAACAACTATGTCAACAACAACAATGTCAAATAAACAACAACAACAACGTCAACAACAACAACAACGTCAAATAAACAACAACAACAACAACGTCGAATAAACAACAACAACAACACCGTCAAATAAACAACAACAACAACAACGTCAAATAAACAACAACAACGACGTCAAATAAACAACAACAACAACAACGTCAAATAAATAACAACAACAACGTCAAATAAACAACAACAACAACAACGTCAAATAAACAACAACAACAACAACGTCAAAAAAACAACAACAACAACAACATCAAATAAATAACAACAACGTCAAATAAACAACAACAACAACAACAACGTCAACAACAACAACGTCAAATAAACAACAACAACAACAACAACGTCAACAACAACAACGTCAAATAAACAACAACAACAACAACAACGTCAAAAAAACAACAACAACAACAACAACAACGTCAAATAAACAACAGCAACAACAACGTCAAATAAACAACAACAATAACAACAATGTCAAATAAGCAACAACAACAACAACAAATACAATAACAACAGCAACGTCAAATAACAAAAACAACATCAAATAAACAACAATAACAACGTCAAATAAACAACAACAACACCAACGTCAAATAAACAATAACAACAACAACAACGTCAAATAAATAACAACAACAACAACGTCAAATAAACAACAACAACACCAACAACAAATAAACAACAACAATAACATCAAATAAACAACAACAACAACATCAAATAAACAACAACAATAACAACAACAACAACAACAACGTCAAATAAACAACAACAACAACGTCAAATAAACAATAACAACAACGTCAAATAAACAACAACAAGAACAACAAAAACGTCAAATAAACAACAACAACAACGTCAACAACAATAACTACGTCAAATAAACAACAACAACAACAACAACGTCAAATAAACAACCACAACAACAATGTCAACAACAACAACGTCAAATAAACAACAACAAAGACGTCAAATAAACAAGAACAACTAAAACAACGTTAAATAAATAACAACAACAACAACAACAACGTCAAAAAAACAACAACAACAACAACGTCAACAACAATAACAACAACAACAATGTTAAATACAGAACAATAACAACAACATCAACAACAACAACAACAATGTCAAATAAACAACAACAACAACGTTAAATAAACAATAATATCTAAAACAACGTCAAATAAACAACAACAACAACAACAACGTCAAATAAACAACAACACCAACAACGTCAACAACAACAACAACAACCATGTCAAATAAACAACAACAACAACAACGTCAACAACAACAACAATGTCAAAAACAACAACAACAACAACATCAAATAAACAACAAAAACGTCAAATAAACAACAACAATAACAACAACAACAATGACAAATAAACAACAACAACAACCTCAAATAAACAACAACAACAACATCAAATAAACAACAACAACAACGTCAAATAAACAACAACAATAACAACAACAACAACGTCAAATAAACAACAAAAACAACGTCAAATAAACAATAACAACAACATTAAATAAACAACAACAACAACAACAACATCAACAACAACAAAAACGTCAAATAAACAACAACAACAACAACGCCAAATAAACAACAACAACTAAAACAACGTCAAATAAACAACAACAACAACAATGTCAACAATAACAACGTCAAATAAACAACAACAACAACAACGTCAAATAAACAATAACAACTAAAACAACGTCAAATAAACAACAACAACAACAACAACAAACACAAATAAACAACAACACCAACAACGTCAACAACAATAACAACAACAACAATGTCAAATAAACAACAACAATAACAACAACGTCAACAACAATTACAATGTCAAATAAACAACAACAACAACATCAAAAAAACAACAACAACAACGTCAAATAAACAACAAATACAACAACAACAACAACGTCAAATAAACAACAACAACAACAACGTTAAATAAACAACAACAACAACAACAACAACAACAACATCAACAACAACAACAACAACAACGTCAACAACAACAACTACGTCAAATAAACAACAACAACAACAATGTCAACAACAACAATGTCAAATAAACAACAACAACAACGCCAAATAAACAACAACAACTAAAACAACGTCAAATAAACAACAACAACAACAACAACGTCAAATAAACGACAACACCAACAACAACAATGTCAAATAAACAACAACAACATCAACAATGTCAACAATAACAACAACAACAACGTCAAATAAACAACAACAACAACGTCAAATAAACAATACCGTCAACGACAACAACAACGTCAAATAAACAACAACAACAACTATGTCAACAACAACAATGTCAAATAAACAACAACAACAACGTCAACAACAACAACAACGTCAAATAAACAACAACAACAACAACGTCGAATAAACAACAACAATAACACCGTCAAATAAACAACAACAACAACAACGTCAAATAAACAACAACAACAACGTCAAATAAACAACAACAACAACAACGTCAAATAAATAACAACAACAACGTCAAATAAACAACAACAACAACAACGTCAAATAAACAACAACAACAACAACGTCAAAAAAACAACAACAACAACAACAACAACAACAACGTCAAATAAACAACAACAACAACGTCAAATAAACAAGAACAATAACAACAACGTCAAATAAGCAACAACAACAACAACAAATACAACAACAACAACAACAACAACAACGTCAAATAACAAAAACAACGTCAAAAAACAACAATAACAACGTCAAATAAACAACAACAACAACAACAACGTCAAATAAACAATAACAACAACAACAACGTCAAATAAATAACAACAACAACAACGTCAAATAAACAACAACAACACCAACAACAAATCAACAACAACATCAAATAAACAACAACAACAACGTCAAATAAACAACAACAATAACAACAACAACAACGTCAAATAAACAACAACAACAACGTCAAATAAACAATAACAACAACGTCAAATAAACAACAATAACAACAAAAACGTCAAATAAACAACAACAACAACATCAACAACAACAACTACGTCAAATAAACAACAACAACAACAACGTCAAATAAACAACCACAACAACATCAACAACAACAACAATGTCAAATAAACAACAACAACAACATCAAATAAACAACAACAACAACGTCAAATAAACAACAACAATAACAACAACAACAACAACGTCAAATAAACAACAAAAACAGCGTCAAATAAACAATAACAACAATGTCAAATAAACAACAACAACAACAACATCAACAACAACAAAAACGTCAAATAAACAACAACAACAACAACGCCAAATAAACAACAACAACTAAAACAACGTCAAATAAACAACAACAACAACAATGTCAACAATAACAACGTCAAATAAACAACAACAACAACAACGTCAAATAAACAACAACAACTAAAACAACGTCAAATAAACAACAACAACAACAACAAACACAAATAAACAACAACACCTACAACATCAACAACGTCAACAACAACAACAATGTCAAATAAACAACAACAACAACAACAACAACAACGTCAACAACAACAACAATGTCAAATAAACAACAACAACAACAACATCAAATAAACAACAACAACAACGTCAAATAAACAACAACAATAACAACAACAACAACAACAACGTCAAATAAACAACAACAACAACAACGTCAAATAAACAACAACAACGTCAAATAAATAACAACAATAACAACAACAACAACAACATCAACAACAACAAAAACGTCAAATAAACAACAACAACAACAACGTCAACAATAACAACTACGTCAACAATAACAACTACGTCAAATAAACAACAACAACAACAATGTTAACAACAACAATGTCAAATAAACAACAACAACAATGCCAAATAAACAACAACAACTAAAACAACGTCGAATAAACAACAACAACAACAACGTCAAATAAACAACAACACAAACACTAACAACAACAATAGTGTCAAATAAACTACAACAACAACAACAACGTCAACAACAACAACAACAATGTCAAATAAACAACAACAACAACAACAACGTCAAATAAACAACAATAACAACAATGTCAACAACAACAACAACGTCAAATAAACAACAACAACAATAACGTCAAATAAACAACAACAACAACAACAACAACGTCAACAACAACAACAACGTCAAATAAACAACAACAACAACGTCAAATAAACAACAACAACAACAACGTCAAATAAAAAACAACAACAACGTCAAATAAACAACAACAATGTCAAATAAACAACAACAACAACGTCAAATAAATATCTACAACAACAACGTCAAATAAACAACAACAACAACGTCAAATAAACAACAACGACGACAACAACATTGTCAAATAAACAACAGCAACAACAACAACAACGTCAAATAAACAACAACAACAACAACGTCAACAACAACAACAACGTCAAATAAACAACAACAACAACAACGTCAAATAAACAACAACAACAACGTCAAATAAAGAACAGCAACAACAACGTCAAATAAACAACAACAATAACAACAACGTCAAATAAGCAACAACAACAACAACAACAACAAATACAACAACAACAACAACAACAACGTCAAATAACAAAAACAATGTCAAATAAACAACAATAACAACGTCAAATAAACAATAACAACAACAACAACGTCAAATAAACAATAACAACAACAACAACGTCAAATAAATAACAACAACAACAACGTCAAATAAACAACAACAACACCAACGTCAAATAAACAACAACAACAACAACATCAAATAAACAACAACAACGTCTAATAAACAACAACAATAACAACAACAACAACGTCAAATAAACAACAAAAACAACGTCAAATAAACAATAACAACAACGTCAAATAAACATCAACAACAACATCAACAACAACAAAAACGTCAAATAAACAACAACAACAACAACAACAACAACGTCAACAACAACAACTATGTAAAATAAACAACAACAACAACAATGTCAAATAAACAACAACAACAATGTCAAATAAACAACAACAACAACAACGTCAAATAAACAACAACCAAAACAACGTCAAATAAACAACAACAACAACAACAACAACAACGTCAAATAAACAACAACACCAACAACGTCAACAACAACAACATCAACAACAACAACAACGTCAACAACAACAACCTCAAATAAACAACAACAACAACCTCAAATAAACAACAACAACACCAACAACGTCAACAACAACAATGTCAAATAAACAACAACAATAACAACAACAACAACAACGTCAAATAAACAACAAAAACAACGTCAAATAAACAACAACAACAATGTCAAATAAACAACAACAACAACAACAACAACATCAACAACAACAACAAAAACGTCAAATAAACAACAACAACAACAATGTCAACAACAACAATGTCAAATAAACAACAACATCAACGCCAAATAAACAACAACAACTAAAACTACGTCAAATAAACAACAACAACAACAACGTCAAGTAAACAACAACACCAACAACAACAACAATGTCAAATAACAACAACAACAACGTCAAATAACAACAACAACAATGTCAAATAAACAACAACAACAACAAAAACGTCAAATAAACAACAACAACAACAACGTCAACAATAACAACTACGTCAAATAAACAACAACAACAACAATGTTAACAACAACAATGTCAAATAAACAACAACACCAACACCAACAACAACAATAGTGTCAAATAAACAACAACAACAACAACAACGTCAACAACAACAACAACAACAATGTCAAATAAACAACAACAACAACAACGTCAACAACAACAACAATGTCAAAAACAACAACAACAACAACATCAAATAAACAACAAAAACGTCAAATAAACAACAACAATAACAACAACAACAATGACAAATAAACAACAACAACAACGTCAAATAAACAACAACAACATCAAATAAACAACAACAACAACGTCAAATAAACAACAACAATAACAACAACAACAACAACGTCAAATAAACAACAAAAACAACGTCAAATAAACAATAACAACAACATTAAATAAACAACAACAACAACAACAACATCAACAACAACAAAAACGTCAAATAAACAACAACAACAACAACAACAACGCCAAATAAACAACAACAACTAAAACAACGTCAAATAAACAACAACAACAACAATGTCAACAATAACAACGTCAAATAAACAACAACAACAACAACAACGTCAAATAAACAACAACAACTAAAACAACGTCAAATAAACCACAACAACAACAACAACAAACACAAATAAACAACAACACCAACAACGTCAACAACAATAACAACAACAACAATGTCAAATAAACAACAACAACATTAACAACAACGTCAACAACAATTACAATGTCAAATAAACAACAACAACAACATCAAAAAAACAACAACAACAACGTCAAATAAACAACAAATACAACAACAACAACAACAATGTCAAATAAACAACAACAACAACAACAACGTCAAATAAACAACAACAACGTCAAATTAACAACAACAACAACAACAACATCAACAACAACAATAACAACAACGTCAACAACAACAACTACGTCAAATAAACAACAACAACAACAATGTCAACAACAACAATGTCAAATAAACAACAACAACAACGCCAAATAAACAACAACAACTAAAACAACGTCAAATAAACAACAACAACAACAACAACGTCAAATAAACGACAACACCAACAACAACAATGTCAAATAAACAACAACAACATCAACAATGTCAACAATAACAACAACAACAACGTCAAATAAACAACAACAACAACGTCAAATAAACAATACCGTCAACGACAACAACAACGTCAAATAAACAACAACAACAACTATCTCAACAACAACAATGTCAAATAAACAACAACAACAACGTCAACAACAACAACGTCAAATAAACAACAACAACAACAACGTCGAATAAACAACAACAACAACACCGTCAAATAAACAACAACAACAACAACAACGTCAAATAAACAACAACAACAACAACAACGTCAAATAAATAACAACAACAACGTCAAATAAACAACAACAACAACAACGTCAAATAAACAACAACAACAACAACGTCAAAAAAACAACAACAACAACAACAACAACGTCAAATAAACAACAGCAACAACAACGTCAAATAACCAAGAACAATAACAACAACGTCAAATAAGCAACAACAACAACATCAAATACAACAACAACAACAACAACGTCAAATAACAAAAACAACGTCAAATAAACAACAATAACAACGTCAAATAAACAACAACAACAACAACAATGTCAAATAAACAATAACAACAACAACAACGTCAAATAAATAACAACAACAACAACGTCAAATAAACAACAACAACACCAACAACAAATCAACAACAACATCAAATAAACAACAACAACAACGTCAAATAAACAACAACAATAACAACAACAACAACGTCAAATAAACAACAACAACAACGTCAAATAAACAATAACAACAACGTCAAATAAACAACAATAACAACAAAAACGTCAAATAAACAACAACAACAACATCAATAACAACAACTACGTCAAATAAACAACAACAACAACAACAACGTCAAATAAACAACCACAACAACATCAACAACAACAACAATGTCAAATAAACAACAACAACAACATCAAATAAACAACAACAACAACGTCAAATAAACAACAACAATAACAACAACAACAACAACGTCAGATAAACAACAAAAACAACATCAAATAAACAATAACAACAATGTCAAATAAACAACAACAACAACAACATCAACAACAACAAAAACGTCAAATAAACAACAACAACGCCAAATAAACAACAACAACTAAAACAACGTCAAATAAACAACAACAACAACAATGTCAACAATAACAACGTCAAATAAACAACAACAACAACAACGTCAAATAAACAACAACAACTAAAACAACGTCAAATAAACAACAACAACAACAACAAACACAAATAAACAACAACACCAACAACGTCAACAACGTCAACAACAACAACAATGTCAAATAAACAACAACAACAACAACAACGTCAACAACAACAACAATGTCAAATAAACAACAACAACAACAACATCAAATAAACAACAACAACAACGTCAAATAAACAACAACAATAACAACAACAACAACAACGTCAAATAAACAACAACAACAACAACGTCAAATAAACAACAACAACGTCAAATAAATAACAACAATAACAACAACATCAACAACAACAAAAATGTCAAATAAACAACAACAACAACAACGTCAACAATAACAACTACGTCAAATAAACAACAACAACAACAATGTTAACAACAACAATGTCAAATAAACAACAACAACAATGCCAAATAAACAACAACAACTAAAACAACGTCGAATAAACAACAACAACAACAACGTCAAATAAACAACAACACAAACACCAACAACAACAATAGTGTCAAATAAACAACAACAACAACAACAACGTCAACAACAACAACAACAATGTCAAATAAACAACAACAACAACAACAACGTCAAATAAACAACAATAACAACAATGTCAACAACAACAACAACGTCAAATAAACAACAACAACAACAACGTCAAATAAACAACAACAACAACAACAACGTCAACAACAACAACGTCAACAACAACAACAACGTCAAATAAACAACAACAACAACAACGTCAAATAAACAACAACAACAACGTCAAATAAAAAACAACAACAACGTCAAATAAACAACAACAACAATGTCAAATAAACAACAACAACAACGTCTAATAAATAACTACAACAACAACGTCAAATAAACAACAACAACAACAACGTCAAATAAACAACAACGACGACAACAACATTGTCAAATAAACAACAGCAACAACAACAACAACGTCAAATAAACAACAACAACAACAACGTCAACAACAACAACAACGTCAAATAAACAACAACAACAACAACGTCAAATAAACAACAACTACAACGTCAAATAAAGAACAGCAACAACAACGTCAAATAAACAACAACAATAACAACAACGTCAAATAAGCAACAACAACAACAACAACAAATACAACAACAACAACAACAACAACGTCAAATAACAAAAACAATGTCAAATAAACAACAATAACAACGTCAAATAAACAATAACAACAACAACAACGTCAAATAAACAATAACAACAACAACAACGTCAAATAAATAACAACAACAACGTCAAATAAACAACAACAACACCAACGTCAAATAAACAACAACAACAACAACATCAAATAAACAACAACAACGTCAAATAAACAACAACAATAACAACAACAACAACGTCAAATAAACAACAAAAACAACGTCAAATAAACAATAACAACAACGTCAAATAAACATCAACAACAACATCAACAACAACAAAAACGTCAAATAAACAACAACAACAACAACAACAACAACGTCAACAACAACAACTATGTAAAATAAACAACAACAACAACAATGTCAAATAAACAACAACAACAATGTCAAATAAACAACAACAACAACAACGTCAAATAAACAACAACCAAAACAACGTCAAATAAACAACAATAACAACAACAACAACAACGTCAAATAAACAACAACACCAACAACGTCAACAACAACAACAACAACAATGTCAAATAAACAACAACAACAGCGTCAACAACAACAACAATGTTAAATAAACAACAACAACAGCATCAAATAAACAACAACAACAATGTCAAATAAACAACAACAATAACAACAACAACAACAACGTCAAATAAACAACAAAAACAACGTCAAATAAACAACAACAACAATGTCAAATAAACAACAACAACAACAACAACAACAACAACATCAACAACAACAACAAAAACGTCAAATAAACAACAACAACAATGTCAACAACAACAATGTCAAATAAACAACAACATCAACGCCAAATAAACAACAACAACTAAAACTACGTCAAATAAACAACAACAACAACAACGTCAAGTAAACAACAACACCAACAACAACAACAACAATGTCAAATAACAACAACAACAACGTCAAATAACAACAACAACAATGTCAAATAAACAACAACAACAACAAAAACGTCAAATAAACAACAACAACAACAACGTCAACAATAACAACTACGTCAAATAAACAACAACAACAACAACAATGTTAACAACAACAATGTCAAATAAACAACAACACCAACACCAACAACAACAATAGTGTCAAATAAACAACAACAACAACAACAACGTCAACAACAACAACAACAACAACAATGTCAAATAAACAACAACAACAACAACGTCAACAACAACAACAATGTCAAAAACAACAACAACAACAACATCAAATAAACAACAAAAACGTCAAATAAACAACAACAATAACAACAACAACAATGACAAATAAACAACAACAACAACGTCAAATAAACAACAACAACAACATCAAATAAACAACAACAACAACGTCAAATAAACAACAACAATAACAACAACAACAACGTCAAATAAACAACAAAAACAACGTCAAATAAACAATAACAACAACATTAAATAAACAACAACAACAACATCAACAACAACAAAAACGTCAAATAAACAACAACAACAACAACAACAACAACGCCAAATAAACAACAACAACTAAAACAACGTCAAATAAACAACAACAACAACAATGTCAACAATAACAACGTCAAATAAACAACAACAACAACAACGTCAAATAAACAACAACAACTAAAACAACGTCAAATAAACAACAACAACAACAACAACAACAAACACAAATAAACAACAACACCAACAACGTCAACAACAATAACAACAACAACAATGTCAAATAAACAACAACAACAACAACGTCAACAACAATTGCAATGTCAAATAAACAACAACAACAACATCAAAAAAACAACAACAACAACGTCAAATAAACAACAAATACAACAACAACAACAATGTCAAATAAACAACAACAACAACAACGTCAAATAAACAACAACAACGTCAAATTAACAACAACAACAACAACATCAACAACAACAACAACAACAACGTCAACAACAACAACTACGTCAAATAAACAACAACAACAACAATGTCAACAACAACAATGTCAAATAAACAACAACAACAACGCCAAATAAACAACAACAACTAAAACAACGTCAAATAAACAACAACAACAACAACAACGTCAAATAAACGACAACACCAACAACAACAATGTCAAATAAACAACAACAACATCAACAATGTCAACAATAACAACAACAACGTCAAATAAACAACAACAACAACGTCAAATAAACAATACCGTCAACGACAACAACAACGTCAAATAAACAACAACAACAACTATGTCAACAACAACAATGTCAAATAAACAACAACAACAACGTCAACAACAACAACAACGTCAAATAAACAACAACAACAACAACAACGTCGAATAAACAACAACAACAACACCGTCAAATAAACAACAACAACAACAACAACGTCAAATAAACAACAACAACGTCAAATAAATAACAACAATAACAACAACATCAACAACAACAAAAATGTCAAATAAACAACAACAACAACAACAACGTCAACAATAACAACTACGTCAAATAAACAACAACAACAACAATGTTAACAACAACAATGTCAAATAAACAACAACAACAATGCCAAATAAACAACAACAACTAAAACAACGTCGAATAAACAACAACAACAACAACGTCAAATAAACAACAACACAAACACCAACAACAACAATAGTGTCAAATAAACAACAACAACAACAACGTCAACAACAACAACAACAATGTCAAATAAACAACAACAACAACAACAACGTCAAATAAACAACAATAACAACAATGTCAACAACAACAACAACGTCAAATAAACAACAACAACAACAACAACGTCAAATAAACAACAACAACAACAACAACGTCAACAACAACAACAACGTCAAATAAACAACAACAACAACAACGTCAAATAAACAACAACAACAACAACGTCAAATAAAAAACAACAACAACGTCAAATAAACAACAACAACAATGTCAAATAAACAACAACAACAACGTCTAATAAATAACTACAATAACAACGTCAAATAAACAACAACAACAACAACGTCAAATAAACAACAACGACGACAACAACATTGTCAAATAAACAACAGCAACAACAACAACAACGTCAAATAAACAACAACAACAACAACGTCAACAACAACAACAACGTCAAATAAACAACAACAACAACAACGTCAACAACAACAACAACGTCAAATAAACAACAACAACAACAACGTCAAATAAACAACAACTACAACGTCAAATAAAGAACAGCAACAACAACGTCAAATAAACAACAACAATAACAACAACGTCAAATAAGCAACAACAACAACAACAACAAATACAACAACAACAACAACAACAACGTCAAATAACAAAAACAATGTCAAATAAACAACAATAACAACGTCAAATAAACAATAACAACAACAACAACGTCAAATAAACAATAACAACAACAACAACGTCAAATAAATAACAACAACAACAACGTCAAATAAACAACAACAACACCAACGTCAAATAAACAACAACAACAACAACATCAAATAAACAACAACAACGTCAAATAAACAACAACAATAACAACAACAACAACGTCAAATAAACAACAAAAACAACGTCAAATAAACAATAACAACAACGTCAAATAAACATCAACAACAACATCAACAACAACAAAAACGTCAAATAAACAACAACAACAACAACAACAACAACGTCAACAACAACAACTATGTAAAATAAACAACAACAACAACAACAATGTCAAATAAACAACAACAACAATGTCAAATAAACAACAACAACAACAACGTCAAATAAACAACAACCAAAACAACGTCAAATAAACAACAACAACAACAACAACAACAACGTCAAATAAACAACAACACCAACAACGTCAACAACAACAACAACAACAATGTCAAATAAACAACAACAACAGCGTCAACAACAACAACAATGTTAAATAAACAACAACAACAACATCAAATAAACAACAACAACAATGTCAAATAAACAACAACAATAACAACAACAACAACAACGTCAAATAAACAACAAAAACAACGTCAAATAAACAACAACAACAATGTCAAATAAACAACAACAACAACAACAACAACAACATCAACAACAACAACAACAAAAACGTCAAATAAACAACAACAACAATGTCAACAACAACAATGTCAAATAAACAACAACATCAACGCCAAATAAACAACAACAACTAAAACTACGTCAAATAAACAACAACAACAACAACAACGTCAAGTAAACAACAACACCAACAACAACAACAACAATGTCAAATAACAACAACAACAACAACGTCAAATAACAACAACAACAATGTCAAATAAACAACAACAACAACAAAAACGTCAAATAAACAACAACAACAACAACGTCAACAATAACAACTACGTCAAATAAACAACAACAACAACAATGTTAACAACAACAATGTCAAATAAACAACAACACCAACACCAACAACAACAATAGTGTCAAATAAACAACAACAACAACAACAACAACGTCAACAACAACAACAACAACAATGTCAAATAAACAACAACAACAACAACGTCAACAACAACAACAATGTCAAAAACAACAACAACAACAACATCAAATAAACAACAAAAACGTCAAATAAACAACAACAATAACAACAACAACAATGACAAATAAACAACAACAACAACGTCAAATAAACAACAACAACAACATCAAATAAACAACAACAACAACGTCAAATAAACAACAACAATAACAACAACAACAACGTCAAATAAACAACAAAAACAACGTCAAATAAACAATAACAACAACATTAAATAAACAACAACAACAACAACATCAACAACAACAAAAACGTCAAATAAACAACAACAACAACAACAACAACGCCAAATAAACAACAACAACTAAAACAACGTCAAATAAACAACAACAACAACAATGTCAACAATAACAACGTCAAATAAACAACAACAACAACAACAACGTCAAATAAACAACAACAACTAAAACAACGTCAAATAAACAACAACAACACCAACAACGTCAACAACAATAACAACAACAACAATGTCAAATAAACAACAACAACAACAACGTCAACAACAATTACAATGTCAAATAAACAACAACAACAACATCAAAAAAACAACAACAACAACGTCAAATAAACAACAAATACAACAACAACAACAACAACAATGTCAAATAAACAACAACAACAACAACAACGTCAAATAAACAACAACAACGTCAAATTAACAACAACAACAACAACAACATCATCAACAACAACAACAACAACGTCAACAACAACAACTACGTCAAATAAACAACAACAACAACAATGTCAACAACAACAATGTCAAATAAACAACAACAACAACGCCAAATAAACAAGAACAATAACAACAACGTCAAATAAGCAACAACAACAACAACAAATACAACAACAACAACAACAACAACGTCAAATAACAAAAACAACGTCAAATAAACAACAATAACAACGTCAAATAAACAACAACAACAACAACAACGTCAAATAAACAATAACAACAACAACAACGTCAAATAAATAACAACAACAACAACAACGTCAAATAAACAACAACAACACCAACAACAAATCAACAACAACATCAAATAAACAACAACCACAACGTCAAATAAACAACAACAATAACAACAACAACAACGTCAAATAAACAACAACAACAACGTCAAATAAACAATAACAACAACGTCAAATAAACAACAACAACAACAAAAACGTCAAATAAACAACAACAACAACAACAACATCAACAACAACAACTACGTCAAATAAACAACAACAACAACAACGTCAAATAAACAACCACAACAACATCAACAACAACAACAATGTCAAATAAACAACAACAACAACATCAAATAAACAACAACAACAACGTCAAATAAACAACAACAATAACAACAACAACAACGTCAAATAAACAACAAAAACAGCGTCAAATAAACAATAACAACAATGTCAAATAAACAACAACAACAACATCAACAACAATAAAAACGTCAAATAAACAACAACAACAACAACGCCAAATAAACAACAACAACTAAAACAACGTCAAATAAACAACAACAACAACAATGTCAATAATAACAACGTCAAATAAACAACAACAACAACAACGTCAAATAAACAACAACAACTAAAACAACGTCAAATAAACAACAACAACAACAAACACAAATAAACAACAACACCAACAACGTCAACAACGTCAACAACAACAACAATGTCAAATAAACAACAACAACAACAACAACAACGTCAACAACAACAACAATGTCAAATAAACAACAACAACAACAACATCAAATAAACAACAACAACAACGTCAAATAAACAACAACAATAACAACAACAACAACAACGTCAAATAAACAACAACAACAACAACGTCAAATAAACAACAACAACGTCAAATAAATAACAACAATAACAACAACATCAACAACAACAAAAACGTCAAATAAACAACAACAACAACAACGTCAACAATAACAACTACGTCAAATAAACAACAACAACAATGTTAACAACAACAATGTCAAATAAACAACAACAACAACGCCAAATAAACAACAACAACTAAAACAACGTCGAATAAACAACAACGACAACAACGTCAAATAAACAACAACACAAACACCAACAACAACAATAGTGTCAAATAAACAACAACAACAACAACAACGTCAACAACAACAACAATGTCAAATAAACAACAACAACAACAACGTCAAATAAACAACAATAACAACAATGTCAACAACAACAACAACGTCAAATAAACAACAACAACAACAACAACAACAACAACGTCAACAACAACAACAACGTCAAATAAACAACAACAACAACAACAACAACGCCAAATAAACAACAACAACTAAAACAACGTCAAATAAACAACAACAACAACAATGTCAACAATAACAACGTCAAATAAACAACAACAACAACAACAACGTCAAATAAACAACAACAACTAAAACAACGTCAAATAAACAACAACAACAACAACAACAACAACAAACACAAATAAACAACAACACCAACAACGTCAACAACAATAACAACAACAACAATGTCAAATAAACAACAACAACAACAACGTCAACAACAATTACAATGTCAAATAAACAACAACAACAACATCAAAAACAACAAAAACGTCAAATAAACAACAACAACAACAACAACAACAACGTCAACAACAACAACTATGTAAAATAAACAACAACAACAACAACAATGTCAAATAAACAACAACAACAATGTCAAATAAACAACAACAACAACAACGTCAAATAAACAACAACCAAAACAACGTCAAATAAACAACAACAACAACAACAACAACAACGTCAAATAAACAACAACACCAACAACGTCAACAACAACAACAACAACAATGTCAAATAAACAACAACAACAGCGTCAACAACAACAACAATGTTAAATAAACAACAACAACAACATCAAATAAACAACAACAACAATGTCAAATAAACAACAACAATAACAACAACAACAACAACGTCAAATAAACAACAAAAACAACGTCAAATAAACAACAACAACAATGTCAAATAAACAACAACAACAACAACAACAACAACATCAACAACAACAACAACAAAAACGTCAAATAAACAACAACAACAATGTCAACAACAACAATGTCAAATAAACAACAACATCAACGCCAAATAAACAACAACAACTAAAACTACGTCAAATAAACAACAACAACAACAACAACGTCAAGTAAACAACAACACCAACAACAACAACAACAATGTCAAATAACAACAACAACAACAACGTCAAATAACAACAACAACAATGTCAAATAAACAACAACAACAACAAAAACGTCAAATAAACAACAACAACAACAACGTCAACAATAACAACTACGTCAAATAAACAACAACAACAACAATGTTAACAACAACAATGTCAAATAAACAACAACACCAACACCAACAACAACAATAGTGTCAAATAAACAACAACAACAACAACAACGTCAACAACAACAACAACAACAATGTCAAATAAACAACAACAACAACAACGTCAACAACAACAACAATGTCAAAAACAACAACAACAACAACATCAAATAAACAACAAAAACGTCAAATAAACAACAACAATAACAACAACAACAATGACAAATAAACAACAACAACAACGTCAAATAAACAACAACAACAACATCAAATAAACAACAACAACAACGTCAAATAAACAACAACAATAACAACAACAACAACGTCAAATAAACAACAAAAACAACGTCAAATAAACAATAACAACAACATTAAATAAACAACAACAACAACAACATCAACAACAACAAAAACGTCAAATAAACAACAACAACAACAACAACAACGCCAAATAAACAACAACAACTAAAACAACGTCAAATAAACAACAACAACAACAATGTCAACAATAACAACGTCAAATAAACAACAACAACAACAACAACGTCAAATAAACAACAACAACTAAAACAACGTCAAATAAACAACAACAACAACAACAACAACAAACACAAATAAACAACAACACCAACAACGTCAACAACAATAACAACAACAACAATGTCAAATAAACAACAACAACAACAACGTCAACAACAATTACAATGTCAAATAAACAACAACAACAACATCAAAAAAACAACAACAACAACGTCAAATAAACAACAAATACAACAACAACAACAACAATGTCAAATAAACAACAACAACAACAACAACGTCAAATAAACAACAACAACGTCAAATTAACAACAACAACAACAACAACAACAACATCATCAACAACAACAACAACAACGTCAACAACAACAACTACGTCAAATAAACAACAACAACAACAATGTCAACAATAACAATGTCAAATAAACAACAACAACAACGCCAAATAAACAAGAACAATAACAACAACGTCAAATAAGCAACAACAACAACAACAAATACAACAACAACAACAACAACAACGTCAAATAACAAAAACAACGTCAAATAAACAACAATAACAACGTCAAATAAACAACAACAACAACAACAACGTCAAATAAACAATAACAACAACAACAACGTCAAATAAATAACAACAACAACAACAACGTCAAATAAACAACAACAACACCAACAACAAATCAACAACAACATCAAATAAACAACAACCACAACGTCAAATAAACAACAACAATAACAACAACAACAACGTCAAATAAACAACAACAACGTCAAATAAACAATAACAACAACGTCAAATAAACAACAACAACAACAAAAACGTCAAATAAACAACAACAACAACAACATCAACAACAACAACTACGTCAAATAAACAACAACAACAACAACGTCAAATAAACAACCACAACAACATCAACAACAACAACAATGTCAAATAAACAACAACAACAACATCAAATAAACAACAACAACAACGTCAAATAAACAACAACAATAACAACAACAACAACGTCAAATAAACAACAAAAACAGCGTCAAATAAACAATAACAACAATGTCAAATAAACAACAACAACAACAACATCAACAACAATAAAAACGTCAAATAAACAACAACAACAACAACGCCAAATAAACAACAACAACTAAAACAACGTCAAATAAACAACAACAACAACAATGTCAATAATAACAACGTCAAATAAACAACAACAACAACAACGTCAAATAAACAACAACAACTAAAACAACGTCAAATAAACAACAACAACAACAAACACAAATAAACAACAACACCAACAACGTCAACAACGTCAACAACAACAACAATGTCAAATAAACAACAACAACAACAACAACAACGTCAACAACAACAACAATGTCAAATAAACAACAACAACAACAACATCAAATAAACAACAACAACAACGTCAAATAAACAACAACAATAACAACAACAACAACAACGTCAAATAAACAACAACAACAACAACGTCAAATAAACAACAACAACGTCAAATAAATAACAACAATAACAACAACATCAACAACAACAAAAACGTCAAATAAACAACAACAACAACAACGTCAACAATAACAACTACGTCAAATAAACAACAACAACAATGTTAACAACAACAATGTCAAATAAACAACAACAACAACGCCAAATAAACAACAACAACTAAAACAACGTCGAATAAACAACAACGACAACAACGTCAAATAAACAACAACACAAACACCAACAACAACAATAGTGTCAAATAAACAACAACAACAACAACAACAACGTCAACAACAACAACAATGTCAAATAAACAACAACAACAACAACGTCAAATAAACAACAATAACAACAATGTCAACAACAACAACAACGTCAAATAAACAACAACAACAACAACAACAACAACAACGTCAACAACAACAACAACGTCAAATAAACAACAACAACAACAACAACAACGCCAAATAAACAACAACAACTAAAACAACGTCAAATAAACAACAACAACAACAATGTCAACAATAACAACGTCAAATAAACAACAACAACAACAACGTCAAATAAACAACAACAACTAAAACAACGTCAAATAAACAACAACAACAACAACAACAACAAACACAAATAAACAACAACACCAACAACGTCAACAACAATAACAACAACAACAATGTCAAATAAACAACAACAACAACAACGTCAACAACAATTACAATGTCAAATAAACAACAACAACAACATCAAAAAAACAACAACAACAACGTCAAATAAACAACAAATACAACAACAACAACAACAATGTCAAATAAACAACAACAACAACAACAACGTCAAATAAACAACAACAACGTCAAATTAACAACAACAACAACAACAACATCATCAACAACAACAACAACAACGTCAACAACAACAACTACGTCAAATAAACAACAACAACAACAATGTCAACAACAACAATGTCAAATAAACAACAACAACAACGCCAAATAAACAACAACAACTAAAACAACGTCAAATAAACAACAACAACAACAACGTCAAATAAACGACAACACCAACAACAACAATGTCAAATAAACAACAACAACATCAACAATGTCAACAATAACAACAACAACGTCAAATAAACAACAACAACAACGTCAAATAAACAATACCGTCAACGACAACAACAACGTCAAATAAACAACAACAACAACAACTATGTCAACAACAACAATGTCAAATAAACAACAACAACAACGTCAACAACAACAACAACGTCAAATAAACAACAACAACAACAACGTCGAATAAACAACAACAACAACACCGTCAAATAAACAACAACAACAACAACGTCAAATAAACAACAACAACGACGTCAAATAAACAACAACAACAACAACGTCAAATAAATAACAACAACAACATCAAATAAACAACAACAACGTCAAATAAACAACAACAACAACAACGTCAAAAAAACAACAACAACAACAACAACGTCAAATAAACAACAGCAACAACAACGTCAAATAAGCAACAACAACAACAACAAATACAACAACAACAACAACAACAACGTCAAATAACAAAAACAACGTCAAATAAACAACAATAACAACGTCAAATAAACAACAACAACAACAACAACGTCAAATAAACAATAACAACAACAACAACCTCAAATAAATAACAACAACAACAACAACGTCAAATAAACAACAACAACACCAACAACAAATCAACAACAACATCAAATAAACAACAACCACAACGTCAAATAAACAACAACAATAACAACAACAACAACGTCAAATAAACAACAACAACAACGTCAAATAAACAATAACAACAACGTCAAATAAACAACAACAACAACAAAAACGTCAAATAAACAACAACAACAACAACATCAACAACAACAACTACGTCAAATAAACAACAACAACAACAACGTCAAATAAACAACCACAACAACATCAACAACAACAACAATGTCAAATAAACAACAACAACAACATCAAATAAACAACAACAACAACGTCAAATAAACAACAACAATAACAACAACAACAACGTCAAATAAACAACAAAAACAGCGTCAAATAAACAATAACAACAATGTCAAATAAACAACAACAACAACAACATTAACAACAATAAAAACGTCAAATAAACAACAACAACAACAACGCCAAATAAACAACAACAACTAAAACAACGTCAAATAAACAACAACAACAACAATGTCAATAATAACAACGTCAAATAAACAACAACAACAACAACGTCAAATAAACAACAACAACTAAAACAACGTCAAATAAACAACAACAACAACAAACACAAATAAACAACAACACCAACAACGTCAACAACGTCAACAACAACAACAATGTCAAATAAACAACAACAACAACAACAACAACGTCAACAACAACAACAATGTCAAATAAACAACAACAACAACAACATCAAATAAACAACAACAACAACGTCAAATAAACAACAACAATAACAACAACAACAACAACGTCAAATAAACAACAACAACAACAACGTCAAATAAACAACAACAACGTCAAATAAATAACAACAATAACAACAACATCAACAACAACAAAAACGTCAAATAAACAACAACAACAACAACGTCAACAATAACAACTACGTCAAATAAACAACAACAACAACAATGTTAACAACAACAATGTCAAATAAACAACAACAACAACGCCAAATAAACAACAACAACTAAAACAACGTCGAATAAACAACAACAACAACAACGTCAAATAAACAACAACACAAACACCAACAACAACAATAGTGTCAAATAAACAACAACAACAACAACGTCAACAACAACAACAATGTCAAATAAACAACAACAACAACAACGTCAAATAAACAACAATAACAACAATGTCAACAACAACAACAACGTCAAATAAACAACAACAACAACAACAACAACGTCAACAACAACAACAACGTCAAATAAACAACAACAACAACAACAACAACAACGCCAAATAAACAACAACAACTAAAACAACGTCAAATAAACAACAACAACAACAATGTCAACAATAACAACGTCAAATAAACAACAACAACAACAACAACGTCAAATAAACAACAACAACTAAAACAACGTCAAATAAACAACAACAACAACAACAACAACAAACACAAATAAACAACAACACCAACAACGTCAACAACAATAACAACAACAACAATGTCAAATAAACAACAACAACAACAACGTCAACAACAATTACAATGTCAAATAAACAACAACAACAACATCAAAAAAACAACAACAACAACGTCAAATAAACAACAAATACAACAACAACAACAACAATGTCAAATAAACAACAACAACAACAACAACGTCAAATAAACAACAACAACGTCAAATTAACAACAACAACAACAACAACATCATCAACAACAACAACAACAACGTCAACAACAACAACTACGTCAAATAAACAACAACAACAACAATGTCAAATAAACAACAACAACAACGCCAAATAAACAACAACAACTAAAACAACGTCAAATAAACAACAACAACAACAACGTCAAATAAACGACAACACCAACAACAACAATGTCAAATAAACAACAACAACATCAACAATGTCAACAATAACAACAACAACGTCAAATAAACAACAACAACAACGTCAAATAAACAATACCGTCAACGACAACAACAACGTCAAATAAACAACAACAACAACAACTATGTCAACAACAACAATGTCAAATAAACAACAACAACAACGTCAACAACAACAACAACGTCAAATAAACAACAACAACAACAACGTCGAATAAACAACAACAACAACAACACCGTCAAATAAACAACAACAACAACAACGTCAAATAAACAACAACAACGACGTCAAATAAACAACAACAACAACAACGTCAAATAAATAACAACAACAACATCAAATAAACAACAACAACGTCAAATAAACAACAACAACAACAACGTCAAAAAAACAACAACAACAACAACAACGTCAAATAAACAACAGCAACAACAACGTCAAATAAGCAACAACAACAACAACAACAAATACAACAACAACAACAACAACAACGTCAAATAACAAAAACAACGTCAAATAAACAACAATAACAACGTCAAATAAACAACAACAACAACAACAACGTCAAATAAACAATAACAACAACAACAACCTCAAATAAATAACAACAACAACAACAACGTCAAATAAACAACAACAACACCAACAACAAATCAACAACAACATCAAATAAACAACAACCACAACGTCAAATAAACAACAACAATAACAACAACAACAACGTCAAATAAACAACAACAACAACGTCAAATAAACAATAACAACAACGTCAAATAAACAACAACAACAACAAAAACGTCAAATAAACAACAACAACAACAACATCAACAACAACAACTACGTGAAATAAACAACAACAACAACAACGTCAAATAAACAACCACAACAACATCAACAACAACAACAATGTCAAATAAACAACAACAACAACATCAAATAAACAACAACAACAACGTCAAATAAACAACAACAATAACAACAACAACAACGTCAAATAAACAACAAAAACAGCGTCAAATAAACAATAACAACAATGTCAAATAAACAACAACAACAACAACATCAACAACAATAAAAACGTCAAATAAACAACAACAACAACAACGCCAAATAAACAACAACAACTAAAACAACGTCAAATAAACAACAACAACAACAATGTCAATAATAACAACGTCAAATAAACAACAACAACAACAACGTCAAATAAACAACAACAACTAAAACAACGTCAAATAAACAACAACAACAACAAACACAAATAAACAACAACACCAACAACGTCAACAACGTCAACAACAACAACAATGTCAAATAAACAACAACAACAACAACAACAACGTCAACAACAACAACAATGTCAAATAAACAACAACAACAACAACATCAAATAAACAACAACAACAACGTCAAATAAACAACAACAATAACAACAACAACAACGTCAAATAAACAACAACAACAACAACGTCAAATAAACAACAACAACGTCAAATAAATAACAACAATAACAACAACATCAACAACAACAAAAACGTCAAATAAACAACAACAACAACAACGTCAACAATAACAACTACGTCAAATAAACAACAACAACAACAATGTTAACAACAACAATGTCAAATAAACAACAACAACAACGCCAAATAAACAACAACAACTAAAACAACGTCGAATAAACAACAACAACAACAACGTCAAATAAACAACAACACAAACACCAACAACAACAATAGTGTCAAATAAACAACAACAACAACAACAACGTCAACAACAACAACAATGTCAAATAAACAACAACAACAACAACGTCAAATAAACAACAATAACAACAATGTCAACAACAACGACAACGTCAAATAAACAACAACAACAACAACAACAACGTCAACAACAACAACAACGTCAAATAAACAACAACAACAACGTCAAATAAACAACAACAACAACAACGTCAAATAAAAAACAACAACAACGTCAAATAAACAACAACAACAATGTCAAATAAACAACAACAACAACGTCAAATAAATAACTACAACAACAACGTCAAATAAACAACAACAACAACAACGTCAAATAAACAACAACGACGACAACAACATTGTCAAATAAACAACAGCAACAACAACAACAACGTCAAATAAACAACAACAACAACGTCAACAACAACAACAACGTCAAATAAACAACAACAACAACGTCAAATAAACAACAACAACAACGTCAAATAAAGAACAGCAACAACAACGTCAAATAAACAACAACAATAACAACAACGCCAAATAAACAACAACAACAACAACAACAAATACAACAACAACAACAACAACAACAACGTCAAATAACAAAAACAATGTCAAATAAACAACAATAACAACGTCAAATAAACAATAACAACAACAACAACGTCAAATAAACAATAACAACAACAACAACGTCAAATGAATAACAACAACAACAACGTCAAATAAACAACAACAACACCAACGTCAAATAAACAACAACAACAACATCAAATAAACAACAACAACGTCAAATAAACAACAACAATAACAACAACAACAACGTCAAATAAACAACAAAAACAACGTCAAATAAACAATAACAACAACGTCAAATAAACATCAACAACAACATCAACAACAACAAAAACGTCAAATAAACAACAACAACAACAACAACAACGTCAACAACAACAACTATGTAAAATAAACAACAACAACAACAATGTCAAATAAACAACAACAACAATGTCAAATAAACAACAACAACAACAACGTCAAATAAACAACAACCAAAACAACGTCAAATAAACAACAACAACAACAACAACAACAACGTCAAATAAACAACAACACCA
The DNA here is from genome assembly GCA_948472305.1 of Vicia faba. Lineage (NCBI taxonomy): Eukaryota > Viridiplantae > Streptophyta > Magnoliopsida > Fabales > Fabaceae > Vicia > Vicia faba. The sequence goes on from OX451739.1 coordinate 395,773,818, forward strand.
ACAACGTCAACAACAACAACAACAACAATGTCAAATAAACAACAACAACATCGTCAACACCAACAACAATGTTAAATAAACAACAACAACAACATCAGATAAACAACAACAACAATGTCAAATAAACAACAACAATAACAACAACAACAACAACGTCAAATAAACAACAAAAATAACGTTAAATAAACAACAACAACAATGTCAAATAAACAACAACAACAACAACAACAACATCAACAACAACAACAAAAACGTCAAATAAACAACAACAACAACAATGTCAACAACAACAATGTCAAATAAACAACAACATAACCGCCAAATAAACAACAACAACTAAAACTACGTCAAATAAACAACAACAACAACAACGTCAAGTAAACAACAACACCAACAACAACAACAACAATGTCAAATAACAACAACAACAACAACGTCAAATAACAACAACAACAATGTCAAATAAACAACAACAACAACAAAAACGTCAAATAAACAACAACAACAACAACAACGTCAACAATAACAACTACGTCAAATAAACAACAACAACAACAATGTTAACAACAACAATGTCAAATAAACAACAACAACAACAACGTCAACAACAACAACAATGTCAAAAACAACAACAACAACAACATCAAATAAACAACAAAAACGTCAAATAAACAACAACAATAACAACAACAACAATGACAAATAAACAACAACAACAACGTCAAATAAACAACAACAACAACATCAAATAAACAACAACAACAACGTCAAATAAACAACAACAATAACAACAACAACAACGTCAAATAAATAACAAAAACAACGTCAAATAAACAATAACAACAACATTAAATAAACAACAACAACAACAACATCAACAACAACAAAAACGTCAAATAAACAACAACAACAACAACAACGCCAAATAAACAACAACAACTAAAACAACGTCAAATAAACAACAACAACAACAATGTCAACAATAACAACGTCAAATAAACAACAACAACAACAACGTCAAATAAACAACAACAACTAAAACACCGTCAAATAAACAACAACAACAACAACAAACACAAATAAACAACAACACCAACAACGTCAACAACAATAACAACAACAACAATGTCAAATAAACAACAACAACAACAACGTCAACAACAATTACAATGTCAAATAAACAACAACAACAACATCAAAAAAACAACAACAACAACGTCAAATAAACAACAAATACAACAACAACAACAACGTCAAATAAACATCAACAACGTCAAATAAACAACAACAACAACAACAACATCAACAACTACGTCAAATAAACAACAACAACAACAATGTCAACAACAACAATGTCAAATAAACAACAACAACAACGCCAAATAAACAACAACAACTAAAACAACGTCAAATAAACAACAACAACAACAACAACGTCAACTAAACGACAACACCAACAACAACAATGTCAAATAAACAACAACAACATCAACAATGTCAACAATAACAACAACAACAACAACGTCAAATAAACAACAACAACAATGTCAAATAAACAATACCATCAACGACAACAACAACGTCAAATAAACAACAACAACAACTATGTCAACAACAACAATGTCAAATAAACAACAACAACAACGTCAACAACAACAACGTCAAATAAACAACAACAACAAAAACGTCGAATAAACAACAACAACAACACCGTCAAATAAACAACAACAACAACAACGTCAAATAAACAACAACAACGACGTCAAATAAACAACAACAACAACAACGTCAAATAAATAACAACAACAACATCAAATAAACAACAACAACAACGTCAAATAAACAACAACAACAACAACGTCAAAAAAACAACAACAACAACAACAACGTCAAATAAACAACAGCAACAACAACGTCAAATAAACAAGAACAATAACAACAACATCAAATAAGCAACAACAACAACAACAAATACAACAACAACAACAACAACGTCAAATAACAAAAACAACGTCAAATAAACAACAATAACAACGTCAAATAAACAACAACAACAACAACGTCAAATAAACAATAACAATAACAACAACGTCAAATAAATAACAACAACAACAACGTCAAATAAACACCAACAACTCCAACAACAAATCAACAACAACATCAAATAAACAACAACAACAACGTCAAATAAACAACAACAATAAGAACAACAACAACGTCAAATAAACAACAACAACAACGTCAAATAAACAATAACAACAACGTCAAATAAACAACAACAACAACAAAAACGTCAAATAAACAACAACAACAACATCAACAACAACAACTACGTCAAATAAACAACAACAACAACAACGTCAAATAAACAACCACAACAACATCAACAACAACAACAATGTCAAATAAACAACAACAACAACATCAAATAAACAACAACAACAACGTCAAATAAACAACAACAATAACAACAACAACAACAACGTCAAATAAACAACAAAACAACGTCAAATAAACAATAACAACAATGTCAAATAAACAACAACAACAACAACAACATCAACAACAACAAAAACGTCAAATAAACAACAACAACAACAACAACGCCAAATAAACAACAACAACTAAAACAACGTCAAATAAACAACAACAACAACAACAACAACGTCAAATAAACGACAACACCAACAACAACAATGTCAAATAAACAACAACAACATCAACAATGTCAACAATAACAACAACAACAACAACGTCAAATAAACAACAACAACAATGTCAAATAAACAATACCGTCAACGACAACAACAACGTCAAATAAACAACAACAACAACAACGTCAAATAAACAACAACAACGACGTCAAATAAACAACAACAACAACAACGTCAAATAAATAACAACAACAACATCAAATAAACAACAACAACAACAACAACGTCAAATAAACAACAACAACAACAACGTCAAAAAAACAACAACAACAACAACAACGTCAAATAAACAACAGCAACAACAACGTCAAATAAACAAGAACAATAACAACAACGTCAAATAAGCAACAACAACAACAACAAATACAACAACAACAACAACAACAACAACAACAACGTCAAATAACAAAAACAACGTCAAATAAACAACAATAACAACGTCAAATAAACAACAACAACAACAACAACAACGTCAAATAAACAATAACAACAACAACAACGTCAAATAAATAACAACAACAACAACGTCAAATAAACACCAACAACTCCAACAACAAATCAACAACAACATCAAATAAACAACAACAACAACGTCAAATAAACAACAACAATAACAACAACAACAACGTCAAATAAACAACAACAACAACGTCAAATAAACAATAACAACAACGTCAAATAAACAACAACAACAACAAAAACGTCAAATAAACAACAACAACAACAACATCAACAACAACAACTACGTCAAATAAACAACAACAACAACGTCAAATAAACAACCACAACAACATCAACAACAACAACAATGTCAAATAAACAACAACAACAACATCAAATAAACAACAACAACAACGTCAAATAAACAACAACAATAACAACAACAACAACAACGTCAAATAAACAACAAAACAGCGTCAAATAAACAATAACAACAATGTCAAATAAACAACAACAACAACAACATCAACAACAACAAAAACGTCAAATAAACAACAACAATAACAACAACGCCAAATAAACAACAACAACTAAAACAACGTCAAATAAAAAACAACAACAACAACAATGTCAACAATAACAACGTCAAATAAACAACAACAACAACAACGTCAAATAAACAACAACAACTAAAACAACGTCAAATAAACAACAACAACAACAAACACAAATAAACAACAACACCAACAACGTCAACAACGTCAACAACAACAACAATGTCAAATAAACAACAACAACAACAACGTCAACAACAACAACAATGTCAAATAAACAACAACAACAACAACATCAAATAAACAACAACAACAACGTCAAATAAACAACAACAATAACAACAACAACAACAACGTCAAATAAACAACAACAACAACAACGTCAAATAAACAACAACAACGTCAAATAAATAACAACAATAACAACAACATCAACAACAACAAAAACGTCAAATAAACAACAACAACAACGTCAACAATAACAACTACGTCAAATAAACAACAACAACAACAACAATGTTAACAACAACAATGTGAAATAAACAACAACAACAACAACGCCAAATAAACAACAACAACTAAAACAACGTCGAATAAACAACAACAACAACAACGTCAAATAAACAACAACACAAACACCAACAACAACAATAGTGTCAAATAAACAACAACAACAACAACAACAACAACGTCAACAACAACAACAACAATGTCAAATAAACAACAACAACAACAACGTCAAATAAACAACAATAACAACAATGTCAACAACAACAACAACGTCAAATAAACAACAACAACAACGTCAAATAAACAACAACAACAACAACAACGTCAACAACAACAACAACGTCAAATAAACAACAACAACAACGTCAAATAAACAACAACAACAACAACAACGTCAAATAAAAAACAACAACAACGTCAAATAAACAACAACAACAATGTCAAATAAACAACAACAACAACGTCAAATAAATAACTACAACAACAACATCAAATAAACAACAACAACAACAACGTCAAATAAACAACAACGACGACAACAACATTGTCAAATAAACAACAACAACAACAACAACGTCAAATAAACAACAACAACAACAACGTCAACAACAACAACAACGTCAAATAAACAACAACAACAACAACGTCAAATAAACAACAACAACAACAACGTCAAATAAACAACAACAACAACAACAAAGTCAAATAAACAACAACAACAACGTCAAATAAAGAACAGCAACAACAACGTCAAATAAACAACAACAATAACAACAACGTCAAATAAGCAACAACAACAACAACAACAAATACAACAACAACAACAACAACAACAACAACGTCAAATAACAAAAACAATGTCAAATAAACAACAATAACAACGTCAAATAAACAATAACAACAACAACAACGTCAAATAAACAATAACAACAACAACAACGTCAAATGAATAACAACAACAACAACGTCAAATAAACAACAACAACACCAACGTCAAATAAACAACAACAACAACATCAAATAAACAACAACAACGTCAAATAAACAACAACAATAACAACAACAACAACGTCAAATAAACAACAAAAACAACGTCAAATAAACAATAACAACAACGTCAAATAAACATCAACAACAACATCAACAACAACAAAAACGTCAAATAAACAACAACAACAACAACAACAACAACAACAACAACGTCAACAACAACAACAATGTCAAATAAACAACAACAACAACAACAATAATGTCATATAAACAACAACAACAATGTCAAATAAACAACAACAACAACAACGTCAAATAAACAACAACCAAAACAACGTCAAATAAACAACAACAACAACAACAACAACAACGTCAAATAAACAACAACACCAACAACGTCAACAACAACAACAACAACAACAATGTCAAATAAACAACAACAACAGCGTCAACAACAACAACAATGTTAAATAAACAACAACAACAACATCAAATAAACAACAATAACAATGTCAAATAAACAACAACAATAACAACAACAACAACAACGTCAAATAAACAACAAAAACAACGTTAAATAAACAACAACAACAATGTCAAATAAACAACAACAACAACAACAACATCAACAACAACAAAAACGTCAAATAAACAACAACAACAACAATGTCAACAACAACAATGTCAAATAAACAACAACATAACCGCCAAATAAACAACAACAACTAAAACTACGTCAAATAACAACAACAACAATGTCAAATAAACAACAACAACAACAAAAACGTCAAATAAACAACAACAACAACAACGTCAACAATAACAACTACGTCAAATAAACAACAACAACAACAATGTTAACAACAACAATGTCAAATAAACAACAACACCAACACCAACAACAACAATAGTGTCAAATAAACAACAACAACAACAACGTCAACAACAACAACAACAACAATGTCAAATAAACAACAACAACAACAACGTCAACAACAACAACAATGTCAAAAACAACAACAACAACAACATCAAATAAACAACAAAAACGTCAAATAAACAACAACAATAACAACAACAACAATGACAAATAAACAACAACAACAACGTCAAATGAACAACAACAACAACATCAAATAAACAACAACAACAACGTCAAATAAACAACAACAATAACAACAACAACAACGTCAAATAAATAACAAAAACAACGTCAAATAAACAATAACAACAACATTAAATAAACAACAACAACAACAACATCAACAACAACAAAAACGTCAAATAAACAACAACAACAACAACAACGCCAAATAAACAACAACAACTAAAACAACGTCAAATAAACAACAACAACAACAATGTCAACAATAACAACGTCAAATAAACAACAACAACAACAACGTCAAATAAACAACAACAACTAAAACAACGTCAAATAAACAACAACAACAACAACAAACACAAATAAACAACAACACCAACAACGTCAACAACAATAACAACAACAACAATGTCAAATAAACAACAACAACAACAACAACGTCAACAACAATTACAATGTCAAATAAACAACAACAACAACATCAAAAAAACAACAACAACAACGTCAAATAAACAACAAATACAACAACAACAACAACAACAACGTCAAATAAACATCAACAACGTCAAATAAACAACAACAACAACAACAACATCAACAACAACAACAACAGCAATGTCAACAACAACAATGTCAAATAAACAACAACAACAACAACGCCAAATAAACAACAACAACTAAAACAACGTCAAATAAACAACAACAACAACAACAACAACAACAACGTCAAATAAACGACAACACCAACAACAACAATGTCAAATAAACAACAACAACATCAACAATGTCAACAATAACAACAACAACAACGTCAAATAAACAACAACAACAACAACGTCAAATAAACAATACCGTCAACGACAACAACAACGTCAAATAAACAACAACAACAACTATGTCAACAACAACAATGTCAAATAAACAACAACAACAACGTCAACAACAACAACAACGTCAAATAAACAACAACAACAACAACGTCGAATAAACAACAACAACAACACCGTCAAATAAACAACAACAACAACAACGTCAAATAAACAACAACAACGACGTCAAATAAACAACAACAACAACAACGTCAAATAAATAACAACAACAACATCAAATAAACAACAACAACAACAACGTCAAATAAACAACAACAACAACAACAACGTCAAAAAAACAACAACAACAACAACGTCAAATAAACAACAGCAACAACAACGTCAAATAAACAAGAACAATAACAACAACGTCAAATAAGCAACAACAACAACAACAAATACAACAACAACAACAACAACAACGTCAAATAACAAAAACAACGTCAAATAAACAACAATAACAACGTCAAATAAACAACAACAACAACAACGTCAAATAAACAATAACAACAACAACAACGTCAAATAAATAACAACAACAACGTCAAATAAACAACAACAACACCAACAACAAATCAACAACAACATCAAATAAACAACAACAACAACGTCAAATAAACAACAACAATAACAACAACAACAACGTCAAATAAACAACAACAACAACGTCAAATAAACAATAACAACAACGTCAAATAAACAACAACAACAACAAAAACGTCAAATAAACAACAACAACAACAACATCAACAACAACAACTACGTCAAATAAACAACAACAACAACAACGTCAAATAAACAACCACAACAACATCAACAACAACAACAATGTCAAATAAACAACAACAACAACATCAAATAAACAACAACAACAACGTCAAATAAACAACAACAATAACAACAACAACAACAGCGTCAAATAAACAACAAAACAGCGTCAAATAAACAATAACAACAATGTCAAATAAACAACAACAACAACAACAACATCAACAACAACAAAAACGTCAAATAAACAACAACAACAACAACAACAACGCCAAATAAACAACAACAACTAAAACAACGTCAAATAAACAACAACAACAACAACAACAATGTCAACAATAACAACGTCAAATAAACAACAACAACAACAACGTCAAGTAAACAACAACAACTAAAACAACGTCAAATAAACAACAACAACAACAAACACAAATAAACAACAACACCAACAACGTCAACAACGTCAACAACAACAACAATGTCAATTAAACAACAACAACAACAACAACAACGTCAACAACAACAACAATGTCAAATAAACAACAACAACAACAACATCAAATAAACAACAACAACAACGTCAAATAAACAACAACAATAACAACAACAACAACAACAACAACGTCAAATAAACAACAACAACAACAACGTCAAATAAACAACAACAACGTCAAATAAATAACAACAATAACAACAACATCAACAACAACAAAAACGTCAAATAAACAACAACAACAACAACGTCAACAATAACAACTACGTCAAATAAACAACAACAACAACAATGTTAACAACAACAATGTGAAATAAACAACAACAACAACAACGCCAAATAAACAACAACAACTAAAACAACGTCGAATAAACAACAACAACAACGTCAAATAAACAACAACACAAACACCAACAACAACAATAGTGTCAAATAAACAACAACAACAACAACAACGTCAACAACAACAACAACAATATCAAATAAACAACAACAACAACAACGTCAAATAAACAACAATAACAACAATGTCAACAACAAAACCAACGTCAAATAAACAACAACAACAACAACAACAACGTCAACAACAACAACAACGTCAAATAAACAACAACAACAACAACGTCAAATAAACAACAACAACAACAACAACGTCAAATAAAAAACAACAACAACGTCAAATAAACAACAACAACAATGTCAAATAAACAACAACAACAACGTCAAATAAATAACTACAACAACAACGTCAAATAAACAACAACAACAACAACGTCAAATAAACAACAACGACGACAACAACATTGTCAAATAAACAACAGCAACAACAACAACAACGTCAAATAAACAACAACAACAACGTCAACAACAACAACAACGTCAAATAAACAACAACAACAACGTCAAATAAACAACAACAACAACGTCAAATAAAGAACAGCAACAACAACGTCAAATAAACAACAACAATAACAACAACGCCAAATAAGCAACAACAACAACAACAAATACAACAACAACAACAACAACAACGTCAAATAACAAAAACAACGTCAAATAAACAACAATAACAACGTCAAATAAACAACAACAACAACAACAACGTCAAATAAACAACAACAACAACAACAACAACGTCAACAACAACAACAACGTCAAATAAACAACAACAACAACGTCAAATAAACAACAACAACAACAACAACGTCAAATAAAAAACAACAACAACGTCAAATAAACAACAACAACAATGTCAAATAAACAACAACAACAACGTCAAATAAATAACTACAACAACAACGTCAAATAAACAACAACAACAACAACGTCAAATAAACAACAACAACGACAACAACATTGTCAAATAAACAACATCAACAACAACAACAACGTCAAATAAACAACAACAACAACGTCAACAACAACAACAACGTCAAATAAACAACAACAACAACGTCAAATAAACAACAACAACAACGTCAAATAAAGAACAGCAACAACAACGTCAAATAAACAACAACAATAACAACAACGCCAAATAAGCAACAACAACAACAACAAATACAACAACAACAACAACAACAACGTCAAATAACAAAAACAACGTCAAATAAACAACAATAACAACGTCAAATAAACAACAACAACAACAACAACGTCAAATAAACAACAACAACAACAACAACAACGTCAACAACAACAACAACGTCAAATAAACAACAACAACAACGTCAAATAAACAACAACAACAACAACAACAACAACGTCAAATAAAAAACAACAACAACGTCAAATAAACAACAACAACAATGTCAAATAAACAACAACAACAACGTCAAATAAATAACTACAACAACAACATCAAATAAACAACAACAACAACAACGTCAAATAAACAACAACGACGACAACAACATTGTCAAATAAACAACAGCAACAACAACAACAACGTCAAATAAACAACAACAACAACAACAACAACGTCAAATAAACAACAACAACAACAACGTCAAATAAACAACAACAACAACGTCAAATAAAGAACAGCAACAACAACGTCAAATAAACAACAACAATAACAACAACGTCAAATAAGCAACCACAACAACAACAACAAATACAACAACAACAAAAACAACAACAACAACAACGTCAAATAACAAAAACAATGTCAAATAAACAACAATAACAACGTCAAATAAACAATAACAACAACAACAACGTCAAATAAACAATAACAACAACAACAACGTCAAATAAATAACAACAACAACAACGTAAAATAAACAACAACAACACCAACGTCAAATAAACAACAACAACATGAAATAAAAAACAACAACGTCAAATAAACAACAACAATAACAACAACACCGTCAAATAAACAACAAAAACAACGTCAAATAAACAATAACAACAACGTCAAATAAACATCAACAACAACATCAACAACAACAAAAACGTCAAATAAACAACAACAACAACAACAACAACGTCAACAACAACAACTATGTAAAATAAACAACAACAACAACAATGTCAAATAAACAACAACAACAATGTCAAATAAACAACAACAACAACAACAACGTCAAATAAACAACAACCAAAACAACGTCAAATAAACAACAACAACAACAACAACGTCAAATAAACAACAACACCAACAACGTCAACAACAACAACAACAACAACAACAATGTCAAATAAACAACAACAACAGCGTCAACAACAACAACAATGTTAAATAAACAACAACAACAACATCAAATAAACAACAACAACAATGTCAAATAAACAACAACAATAACAACAACAACAACAACGTCAAATAAACAACAAAAACAACGTCAAATAAACAACAACAACAATGTCAAATAAATAACAACAACAACAACAACAACATCAACAACAACAACAAAAATGTCAAATAAACAACAACAACAACAATGTCAAATAAACAACAACATCAACGCCAAATAAACAACAACAACTAAAACTACGTCAAATAAACAACAACAACAACAACGTCAAGTAAACAACAACACCAACAACAACAACAACAATGTCAAATAACAACAACAACAACAACGTCAAATAACAACAACAACAATGTCAAATAAACAACAACAACAACAAAAACGTCAAATAAACAACAACAACAACAACGTCAACAATAACAACTACGTCAAATAAACAACAACAACAACAATGTTAACAACAACAATGTCAAATAAACAACAACACCAACACCAACAACAACAATAGTGTCAAATAAACAACAACAACAACAACGTCAACAACAACAACAACAATGTCAAATAAACAACAACAACAACAACGTCAAATAAAAAAAAATAACAACAATGTCAACAACAACAACAACGTCAAATAAACAACAACAACAACGTCAAATAAACAACAACAACAACAACAACAACGTCAACAACAACAACAACGTCAAATAAACAACAACAACAACGTCAAATAAACAACAACAACAACAACGTCAAATAAAAAACAACAACAACGTCAAATAAACAACAACAACAACGTCAAATAAATAACTACAACAACAACGTCAAATAAACAACAATAACAACAACGTCAAATAAACAACAACGACGACAACAACATTGTCAAATAAACAACAGCAACAACAACAACGTCAAATAAACAACAACAACAACAACGTCAAATAAACAACAACAACAACAACAACGTCAAATAAACAACAGCAACAACAACGTCAAATAAACAACAACAATAACAACAACGTCAAATAAGCAACAACAACAACGACAACAAATACAACAACAACGTCAAATAATAAAAACAATGTCAAATAAACAACAACAACACAGTCAAATAAACAACAATATCTAAAACAACGTAATATAAACAACAACAACAACAACAACGTCAAATAAACAACAACACCAACAACGTCAACAACAACAACAACAACTACAATGTCAAATAAACAACAACAACAACAACGTCAAATAAAAAACAACAACAACGTCAAATAAACAACAACAAAGACAACAACGTCAAATAAACAACAACAACAACATCAAATAAACAACAACAACAACGTCAAATAAACAACAACAATAACAACAACAACAACAACGTCAAATAAACAACAAAAACAACGTCAAATAAACAATAACAACAACGTCAAATAAACAACAACAACAACAACAACATCAACAACAACAAAAACGTCAAATAAACAACAACAACAACAACAACAACGTCAACAACAACAACTATGTAAAATAAACAACAACAACAACAATGTCAAATAAACAACAACAACAATGTCAAATAAACAACAACAACAACAACAATGTCAAATAAACAACAACCAAAACAACGTCAAATAAACAACAACAACAACAACAACAACGTCAAATAAACAACAACACCAACAACGTCAACAACAACAACAACAACAACAATGTCAAATAAACAACAACAACAGCGTCAACAACAACAACAATGTTAAATAAACAACAACAACAACAACATCAAATAAACAACAACAACAATGTCAAATAAACAACAACAATAACAACAACAACAACAACGTCAAATAAACAACAAAAACAACGTCAAATAAACAACAACAACAATGTCAAATAAATAACAACAACAACAACAACAACATCAACAACAACAACAAAAATGTCAAATAAACAACAACAATAACAATGTCAACAACAACAATGTCAAATAAACAACAACATCAACGCCAAATAAACAACAACAACTAAAACTACGTCAAATAAACAACAACAACAACAACGTCAAGTAAACAACAACACCAACAACAACAACAACAATGTCAAATAACAACAACAACAACAACGTCAAATAACAACAACAACAATGTCAAATAAACAACAACAACAACAAAAACGTCAAATAAACAACAACAACAACAACGTCAACAATAACAACTACGTCAAATAAACAACAACAACAACAATGTTAACAACAACAATGTCAAATAAACAACAACACCAACACCAACAACAACAATAGTGTCAAATAAACAACAACAACAACAACGTCAACAACAACAACAACAACAATGTCAAATAAACAACAACAACAACAACGTCAAATAAACAAAAATAACAACAATGTCAACAACAACAACAACGTCAAATAAACAACAACAACAACGTCAAATAAACAACAACAACAACAACAACAACGTCAACAACAACAACAACGTCAAATAAACAACAACAACAACGTCAAATATACAACAACAACAACAACGTCAAATAAAAAACAACAACAACGTCAAATAAAAAACAACAACAACGTCAAATAAATAACTACAACAACAACGTCAAATAAACAACAATAACAACAACGTCAAATAAACAACAACGACGACAACAACATTGTCAAATAAACAACAGCAACAACAACAACGTCAAATAAACAACAGCAACAACAACGTCAAATAAACAACAACAACAACAACAACGTCAAATAAACAACAGCAACAACAACGTCAAATAAACAACAACAATAACAACAACGTCAAATAAGCAACAACAACAACGACAACAAATACAACAACAATAACAACAACGTCAAATAATAAAAACAATGTCAAATAAACAACAACAACACCGTCAAATAAACAACAATATCTAAAACAACGTAATATAAACAACAACAACAACGTCAAATAAACAACAACACCAATAACGTCAACAACAACAACAACAACTACAATGTCAAATAAACAACAACAACAACAACGTCAAATAAAAAACAACAACAACGTCAAATAAACAACAACAAAGACAACAACGTCAAATAAACAACAACAACATCAAATAAACAACAACAACAACGTCAAATAAACAACAACAATAACAACAACAACAACAACGTCAAATAAACAACAAAAACAACGTCAAATAAACAATAACAACAACGTCAAATAAACAACAACAACAACAACATCAACAACAACAAAAACGTCAAATAAACAACAACAACAACAACAACGCCAAATAAACAACAACAACTAAAACAACGTCAAATAAACAACAACAACAACAATGTCAACAATAACAACGTCAAATAAACAACAACAACAACAACAACGTCAAATAAACAACAACAACTAAAACAACGTCAAATAAACAACAACAACAACAAACACAAATAAACAACAACACCAACAACGTCAAATAAACAACAACAACAACAACAACGTCAAATAAACAACAACAACTAAAACAACGTCAAATAAACAACAACAACAACAAACACAAATAAACAACAACACCAACAACGTCAACAACGTCAACAACAACAACAATGTCAAATAAACAACAACAACAACAACAACGTCAACAACAACAACAATGTCAAATAAACAACAACAACAACAACAACATCAAATAAACAACAACAACAACGTAAAATAAACAACAACAATAACAACAACAACAACAACGTCAAATAAACAACAACAACAACAACGTCAAATAAACAACAACAACGTGAAATAAATAACAACAATAACAACAACATCAACAACAACAAAAACGTCAAATAAACAACAACAACAACAACGTCAACAATAACAACTACGTCAAATAAACAACAACAACAACAACAATGTTAACAACAACAATGTCAAATAAACAACAACAACAACGCCAAATAAACAACAACAACTAAAACAACGTCGAATAAACAACAACAACAACAACAACGTCAAATAAACAATAACACAAACACCAACAACAACAATAGTGTCAAATAAACAACAACAACAACGTCAACAACAACAACAACAATGTCAAATAAACAACAACAACAACGTCAAATAAACAACAATAACAACAACGTCAACAACAACAACAACGTCAAATAAACAACAACAACAACAACAACATCAACAACGTCAACAACAACAACAACGTCAAATAAACAACAACAACAACGTCAAATAAACAACAACAACAACGTCAAATAAACAACAACAACAACAACGTCAAATAAAAAACAACATCAACGTCAAATAAACAACAACAACAACGTCAAATAAACAACAACAACGTCAAATAAATAACTACAACAACAACGTCAAATAAACAACAACAACAACAACGTCAAATAAACAACAACGACGACAACAACATTGTCAAATAAACAACAACAACAACGACAACGTCAAATAAACAACAACAACAACAACAACGTCAACAACAACAACAACGTCAAATAAACAACAACAACAACAACGTCAAATAAACAATAACAACAACAACGTCAAATAAACAACAACAACAACAACGTCAAATAAACAACAGCAACAACAACGTCAAATAAACAACAACAACAACAACAACAACAAATACAACAACAACAACGTCAAATAACAAAAACAATGTCAAATAAACAACAATAACAACGTCAAATAAACAACAACAACAACAACGTCAAATAAACAATAACAACAACAACGTCAAATAAATAACAACAACAACAACAACGTCAAATAAACAACAACAACACCAACGTCAAATAAACAACAACAACAACATCAAATAAATAACAACAACGTCAAATAAACAACAACAATAACAACAACAACAACGTCAAATAAACAACAAAAACAACGTCAAATAAACAATAACAACAACGTCAAATAAACATCAACAACAACATCAACAACAACAAAAACGTCAAATAAACAACAACAACAACAACAATGTCAACAACAACAACTAAGTAAAATAAACAACAACAACAACAATGTCAAATAAACAACAACAACAATGTCAAATAAACAACAACAACAACAACGTCAAATAAACAACAACAACTAAAACAACGTCAAATAAACAACAACAACAACAACAACGTCAAATAAACAACAACACCAACAACGTCAACAACAACAACAACATCAATGTCAAATAAACAACAACAACAACGTCAACAACAACAACAATGTTAAATAAACAACAACAACAACATCAAATAAACAACAACAACAATGTCAAATAAACAACAACAATAACAACAACAACAACAACAACAACGTCAAATAAACAACAAAAACAACGTCAAATAAACAACAACAACAACAATGTCAAATAAACAACAACAACAACATCAACAACAACAACAAAAACGTCAAATAAACAACAACAACAACAACAATGTCAACAACAACAATGTCAAATAAACAACAACATCAACGCCAAATAAACAACAACAACTAAAACTACGTCAAATAAACAACAACAACAACAACGTCAAGTAAACAACAACACCAACAACAACAACAATGTCAAATAACAACAACAACAACAACAACGTCAAATAACAACAACAACAATGTCAAATAAACAACAACAACAACAACGTCAAATAAACAACAACAATAACAATGTCAACAACAACAACAACGTCAAATAAACAACAACAACAACAACGTCAAATAAACAACAACGTCAACAACAACAACACCGTCAAATAAACAACAACAACAACAACGTCAAATAAACAACAACAACGACGTCAAATAAACAACAACAACAACAACGTCAAATAAATAACAACAACAACATCAAATAAACAACAACAACAACAACGTCAAATAAACAACAACAACAACAACAACGTCAAAAAAACAACAACAACAACAACGTCAAATAAACAACAGCAACAACAACGTCAAATAAACAAGAACAATAACAACAACGTCAAATAAGCAACAACAACAACAACAAATACAACAACAACAACAACAACAACGTCAAATAACAAAAACAACGTCAAATAAACAACAATAACAACGTCAAATAAACAACAACAACAACAACAATGTCAAATAAACAATAACAACAACAACAACGTCAAATAAATAACAACAACAACGTCAAATAAACAACAACAACACCAACAACAAATCAACAACAACATCAAATAAACAACAACAACAACGTCAAATAAACAACAACAATAACAACAACAACAACGTCAAATAAACAACAACAACAACGTCAAATAAACAATAACAACAACGTCAAATAAACAACAACAACAACAAAAACGTCAAATAAACAACAACAACAACAACATCAACAACAACAACTACGTCAAATAAACAACAACAACAACGTCAAATAAACAACCACAACAACATCAACAACAACAACAATGTCAAATAAACAACAACAACAACATCAAATAAACAACAACAACAACGTCAAATAAACAACAACAATAACAACAACAACAACAACGTCAAATAAACAACAAAACAGCGTCAAATAAACAATAACAACAATGTCAAATAAACAACAACAACAACAACAACATCAACAACAACAAAAACGTCAAATAAACAACAACAACAACAACAACAACAACAACGCCAAATAAACAACAACAACTAAAACAACGTCAAATAAACAACAACAACAACAACAATGTCAACAATAACAACGTCAAATAAACAACAACAACAACAACGTCAAGTAAACAACAACAACTAAAACAACGTCAAATAAACAACAACAACAACAAACACAAATAAACAACAACACCAACAACGTCAACAACGTCAACAACAACAACAATGTCAATTAAACAACAACAACAACAACAACAACGTCAACAACAACAACAATGTCAAATAAACAACAACAACAACAACATCAAATAAACAACAACAACAACGTCAAATAAACAACAACAATAACAACAACAACAACAACAACAACGTCAAATAAACAACAACAACAACAACGTCAAATAAACAACAACAACGTCAAATAAATAACAACAATAACAACAACATCAACAACAACAAAAACGTCAAATAAACAACAACAACAACAACGTCAACAATAACAACTACGTCAAATAAACAACAACAACAACAATGTTAACAACAACAATGTGAAATAAACAACAACAACAACAACGCCAAATAAACAACAACAACTAAAACAACGTCGAATAAACAACAACAACAACGTCAAATAAACAACAACACAAACACCAACAACAACAATAGTGTCAAATAAACAACAACAACAACAACAACATCAACAACAACAACAACAATATCAAATAAACAACAACAACAACAACGTCAAATAAACAACAATAACAACAATGTCAACAACAAAACCAACGTCAAATAAACAACAACAACAACAACAACAACGTCAACAACAACAACAACGTCAAATAAACAACAACAACAACAACGTCAAATAAACAACAACAACAACAACAACGTCAAATAAAAAACAACAACAACGTCAAATAAACAACAACAACAATGTCAAATAAACAACAACAACAACGTCAAATAAATAACTACAACAACAACGTCAAATAAACAACAACAACAACAACGTCAAATAAACAACAACGACGACAACAACATTGTCAAAAAAACAACAGCAACAACAACAACAACGTCAAATAAACAACAACAACAACGTCAACAACAACAACAACGTCAAATAAACAACAACAACAACGTCAAATAAACAACAACAACAACGTCAAATAAAGAACAGCAACAACAACGTCAAATAAACAACAACAATAACAACAACGCCAAATAAGCAACAACAACAACAACAAATACAACAACAACAACAACAACGTCAAATAACAAAAACAACGTCAAATAAACAACAATAACAACGTCAAATAAACAACAACAACAACAACAACGTCAAATAAACAACAACAACAACAACAACAACGTCAACAACAACAACAACGTCAAATAAACAACAACAACAACGTCAAATAAACAACAACAACAACAACAACGTCAAATAAAAAACAACAACAACGTCAAATAAACAACAACAACAATGTCAAATAAACAACAACAACAACGTCAAATAAATAACTACAACAACAACGTCAAATAAACAACAACAACAACAACGTCAAATAAACAACAACGACGACAACAACATTGTCAAATAAACAACAGCAACAACAACAACAACGTCAAATAAACAACAACAACAACGTCAACAACAACAACAACGTCAAATAAACAACAACAACAACGTCAAATAAACAACAACAACAACGTCAAATAAAGAACAGCAACAACAACGTCAAATAAACAACAACAATAACAACAACGCCAAATAAGCAACAACAACAACAACAAATACAACAACAACAACAACAACAACAACGTCAAATAACAAAAACAACGTCAAATAAACAACAATAACAACGTCAAATAAACAACAACAACAACAACAACGTCAAATAAACAACAACAACAACAACAACAACGTCAACAACAACAACAACGTCAAATAAACAACAACAACAACGTCAAATAAACAACAACAACAACAACAACAACAACGTCAAATAAAAAACAACAACAACGTCAAATAAACAACAACAACAATGTCAAATAAACAACAACAACAACGTCAAATAAATAACTACAACAACAACATCAAATAAACAACAACAACAACAACGTCAAATAAACAACAACGACGACAACAACATTGTCAAATAAACAACAGCAACAACAACAACAACGTCAAATAAACAACAACAACAACAACAACAACGTCAACAACAACAACAACGTCAAATAAACAACAACAACAACAACGTCAAATAAACAACAACAACAACAACGTCAAATAAACAACAACAACAACGTCAAATAAAGAACAGCAACAACAACGTCAAATAAACAACAACAATAACAACAACGTCAAATAAGCAACAACAACAACAACAACAAATACAACAACAACAAAAACAACAACAACAACAACGTCAAATAACAAAAACAATGTCAAATAAACAACAATAACAACGTCAAATAAACAATAACAACAACAACAACGTCAAATAAACAATAACAACAACAACAACGTCAAATAAATAACAACAACAACAACGTAAAATAAACAACAACAACACCAACGTCAAATAAACAACAACAACAACATCAAATAAACAACAACAACGTCAAATAAACAACAACAATAACAACAACACCGTCAAATAAACAACAAAAACAACGTCAAATAAACAATAACAACAACGTCAAATAAACATCAACAACAACATCAACAACAACAAAAACGTCAAATAAACAACAACAACAACAACAACGTCAACAACAACAACTATGTAAAATAAACAACAACAACAACAATGTCAAATAAACAACAACAACAATGTCAAATAAACAACAACAACAACAACGTCAAATAAACAACAACCAAAACAACGTCAAATAAACAACAACAACAACAACAACAACGTCAAATAAACAACAACACCAACAACGTCAACAACAACAACAACAACAACAACAACAACAACAATGTCAAATAAACAACAACAACAGCGTCAACAACAACAACAATGTTAAATAAACAACAACAACAACATCAAATAAACAACAACAACAATGTCAAATAAACAACAACAATAACAACAACAACAACAACGTCAAATAAACAACAAAAACAACGTCAAATAAACAACAACAACAATGTCAAATAAATAACAACAACAACAACAACAACATCAACAACAACAACAAAAATGTCAAATAAACAACAACAACAACAATGTCAAATAAACAACAACATCAACGCCAAATAAACAACAACAACTAAAACTACGTCAAATAAACAACAACAACAACAACGTCAAGTAAACAACAACACCAACAACAACAACAACAATGTCAAATAACAACAACAACAACAACGTCAAATAACAACAACAACAATGTCAAATAAACAACAACAACAACAAAAACGTCAAATAAACAACAACAACAACAACGTCAACAATAACAACTACGTCAAATAAACAACAACAACAACAATGTTAACAACAACAATGTCAAATAAACAACAACACCAACACCAACAACAACAATAGTGTCAAATAAACAACAACAACAACAACGTCAACAACAACAACAACAATGTCAAATAAACAACAACAACAACAACGTCAAATAAAAAAAAATAACAACAATGTCAACAACAACAACAACGTCAAATAAACAACAACAACAACGTCAAATAAACAACAACAACAACAACAACAACGTCAACAACAACAACAACGTCAAATAAACAACAACAACAACGTCAAATAAACAACAACAACAACAACGTCAAATAAAAAACAACAACAACGTCAAATAAACAACAACAACAACAACGTCAAATAAATAACTACAACAACAACGTCAAATAAACAACAATAACAACAACGTCAAATAAACAACAACGACGACAACAACATTGTCAAATAAACAACAGCAACAACAACAACGTCAAATAAACAACAGCAACAACAACGTCAAATAAACAACAACAACAACAACAACGTCAAATAAACAACAGCAACAACAACGTCAAATAAACAACAACAATAACAACAACGTCAAATAAGCAACAACAACAACGACAACAAATACAACAACAACGTCAAATAATAAAAACAATGTCAAATAAACAACAACAACACAGTCAAATAAACAACAATATCTAAAACAACGTAATATAAACAACAACAACAACAACGTCAAATAAACAACAACACCAACAACGTCAACAACAACAACAACAACTACAATGTCAAATAAACAACAACAACAACAACGTCAAATAAAAAACAACAACAACGTCAAATAAACAACAACAAAGACAACAACGTCAAATAAACAACAACAACAACATCAAATAAACAACAACAACAACGTCAAATAAACAACAACAATAACAACAACAACAACAACGTCAAATAAACAACAAAAACAACGTCAAATAAACAATAACAACAACGTCAAATAAACAACAACAACAACAACAACATCAACAACAACAAAAACGTCAAATAAACAACAACAACAACAACAACAACGTCAACAACAACAACTATGTAAAATAAACAACAACAACAACAATGTCAAATAAACAACAACAACAATGTCAAATAAACAACAACAACAACAACAATGTCAAATAAACAACAACCAAAACAACGTCAAATAAACAACAACAACAACAACAACAACGTCAAATAAACAATAACACCAACAACGTCAACAACAACAACAACAACAACAATGTCAAATAAACAACAACAACAGCGTCAACAACAACAACAATGTTAAATAAACAACAACAACAACAACAACATCAAATAAACAACAACAACAATGTCAAATAAACAACAACAATAACAACAACAACAACAACGTCAAATAAACAACAAAAACAACGTCAAATAAACAACAACAACAATGTCAAATAAATAACAACAACAACAACAACAACATCAACAACAACAACAAAAATGTCAAATAAACAACAACAATAACAATGTCAACAACAACAATGTCAAATAAACAACAACATCAACGCCAAATAAACAACAACAACTAAAACTACGTCAAATAAACAACAACAACAACAACGTCAAGTAAACAACAACACCAACAACAACAACAACAATGTCAAATAACAACAACAACAACAACGTCAAATAACAACAACAACAATGTCAAATAAACAACAACAACAACAAAAACGTCAAATAAACAACAACAACAACAACGTCAACAATAACAACTACGTCAAATAAACAACAACAACAACAATGTTAACAACAACAATGTCAAATAAACAACAACACCAACACCAACAACAACAATAGTGTCAAATAAACAACAACAACAACAACAACGTCAACAACAACAACAACAACAATGTCAAATAAACAACAACAACAACAACGTCAAATAAACAAAAATAACAACAATGTCAACAACAACAACAACGTCAAATAAACAACAACAACAACGTCAAATAAACAACAACAACAACAACAACGTCAACAACAACAACAACGTCAAATAAACAACAACAACAACGTCAAATATACAACAACAACAACAACGTCAAATAAAAAACAACAACAACGTCAAATAAAAAACAACAACAACGTCAAATAAATAACTACAACAACAACGTCAAATAAACAACAATAACAACAACGTCAAATAAACAACAACGACGACAACAACATTGTCAAATAAACAACAGCAACAACAACAACGTCAAATAAACAACAGCAACAACAACGTCAAATAAACAACAACAACAACAACAACGTCAAATAAACAACAGCAACAACAACGTCAAATAAACAACAACAATAACAACAACGTCAAATAAGCAACAACAACAACGACAACAAATACAACAACAACAACAACAACGTCAAATAATAAAAACAATGTCAAATAAACAACAACAACACCGTCAAATAAACAACAATATCTAAAACAACGTAATATAAACAACAACAACAACGTCAAATAAACAACAACACCAATAACGTCAACAACAACAACAACAACTACAATGTCAAATAAACAACAACAACAACAACGTCAAATAAAAAACAACAACAACGTCAAATAAACAACAACAAAGACAACAACGTCAAATAAACAACAACAACATCAAATAAACAACAACAACAACGTCAAATAAACAACAACAATAACAACAACAACAACAACGTCAAATAAACAACAAAAACAACGTCAAATAAACAATAACAACAACGTCAAATAAACAACAACAACAACAACATCAACAACAACAAAAACGTCAAATAAACAACAACAACAACAACAACAACGCCAAATAAACAACAACAACTAAAACAACGTCAAATAAACAACAACAACAACAATGTCAACAATAACAACGTCAAATAAACAACAACAACAACAACAACGTCAAATAAACAACAACAACTAAAACAACGTCAAATAAACAACAACAACAACAAACACAAATAAACAACAACACCAACAACGTCAAATAAACAACAACAACAACAACAACGTCAAATAAACAACAACAACTAAAACAACGTCAAATAAACAACAACAACAACAAACACAAATAAACAACAACACCAACAACGTCAACAACGTCAACAACAACAACAATGTCAAATAAACAACAACAACAACAACAACGTCAACAACAACAACAATGTCAAATAAACAACAACAACAACAACAACATCAAATAAACAACAACAACAACGTAAAATAAACAACAACAATAACAACAACAACAACAACGTCAAATAAACAACAACAACAACAACGTCAAATAAACAACAACAACGTGAAATAAATAACAACAATAACAACAACATCAACAACAACAAAAACGTCAAATAAACAACAACAACAACAACGTCAACAATAACAACTACGTCAAATAAACAACAACAACAACAACAATGTTAACAACAACAATGTCAAATAAACAACAACAACAACGCCAAATAAACAACAACAACTAAAACAACGTCGAATAAACAACAACAACAACAACAACGTCAAATAAACAATAACACAAACACCAACAACAACAATAGTGTCAAATAAACAACAACAACAACGTCAACAACAACAACAACAATGTCAAATAAACAACAACAACAACGTCAAATAAACAACAATAACAACAACGTCAACAACAACAACAACGTCAAATAAACAACAACAACAACAACAACATCAACAACGTCAACAACAACAACAACGTCAAATAAACAACAACAACAACGTCAAATAAACAACAACAACAACGTCAAATAAACAACAACAACAACAACGTCAAATAAAAAACAACATCAACGTCAAATAAACAACAACAACAACGTCAAATAAACAACAACAACGTCAAATAAATAACTACAACAACAACGTCAAATAAACAACAACAACAACAACGTCAAATAAACAACAACGACGACAACAACATTGTCAAATAAACAACAACAACAACGACAACGTCAAATAAACAACAACAACAACAACAACGTCAACAACAACAACAACGTCAAATAAACAACAACAACAACAACGTCAAATAAACAATAACAACAACAACGTCAAATAAACAACAACAACAACAACGTCAAATAAACAACAGCAACAACAACGTCAAATAAACAACAACAACAACAACAACAACAAATACAACAACAACAACGTCAAATAACAAAAACAATGTCAAATAAACAACAATAACAACGTCAAATAAACAACAACAACAACAACGTCAAATAAACAATAACAACAACAACGTCAAATAAATAACAACAACAACAACAACGTCAAATAAACAACAACAACACCAACGTCAAATAAACAACAACAACAACATCAAATAAATAACAACAACGTCAAATAAACAACAACAATAACAACAACAACAACGTCAAATAAACAACAAAAACAACGTCAAATAAACAATAACAACAACGTCAAATAAACATCAACAACAACATCAACAACAACAAAAACGTCAAATAAACAACAACAACAACAACAATGTCAACAACAACAACTAAGTAAAATAAACAACAACAACAACAATGTCAAATAAACAACAACAACAATGTCAAATAAACAACAACAACAACAACGTCAAATAAACAACAACAACTAAAACAACGTCAAATAAACAACAACAACAACAACAACGTCAAATAAACAACAACACCAACAACGTCAACAACAACAACAACATCAATGTCAAATAAACAACAACAACAACGTCAACAACAACAACAATGTTAAATAAACAACAACAACAACATCAAATAAACAACAACAACAATGTCAAATAAACAACAACAATAACAACAACAACAACAACAACAACGTCAAATAAACAACAAAAACAACGTCAAATAAACAACAACAACAACAATGTCAAATAAACAACAACAACAACATCAACAACAACAACAAAAACGTCAAATAAACAACAACAACAACAACAATGTCAACAACAACAATGTCAAATAAACAACAACATCAACGCCAAATAAACAACAACAACTAAAACTACGTCAAATAAACAACAACAACAACAACGTCAAGTAAACAACAACACCAACAACAACAACAATGTCAAATAACAACAACAACAACAACAACGTCAAATAACAACAACAACAATGTCAAATAAACAACAACAACAACGTCAAATAAACAACAACAATAACAATGTCAACAACAACAACAACGTCAAATAAACAACAACAACAACAACGTCAAATAAACAACAACGTCAACAACAACAACAACGTCAAATAAACAACAACAACAACAACAACGTCAACAACAACAACGTCAAATAAACAACAACAACAACAACAACGTCAAATAAACAACAACAACAACAACGTCAAATAAACAACAACAACGTCAAATAAACAAAAATAACAACGTCAAATAAACAACAACAACAACAACGTCAAATAAACAACAACAACGTCAAATAAACAAAAATAACAACGTCAAATAAACAACAACAACAACAACAACAACGTCAAATAAATAAAAACAACAACAACAACGTCAAATAAACAACAACAACATCAACAACAACACTGTCAACAACAACAACAACAACGCCAAATAAACAACAACAACAACAACGTCAACAACAACAACAACGTCAAATAAACAACAACAACAACAACAACGTCAAATAAAAAACAACAATAACAACAACGTCAAATAAGCAACAACAACAACAACAACAAATACAACAACAACAACAACAACAACGTCAAATAACAAAAACAATGTCAAATAAACAACAATAACAACGTCAAATAAACAATAACAACAACAACAACGTCAAATAAACAATAACAACAACAACAACGTCAAATAAATAACAACAACAACAACGTAAAATAAACAACAACAACACCAACGTCAAATAAACAACAACAACAACAACATCAAATAAACAACAACAACGTCAAATAAACAACAACAATAACAACAACAACAACGTCAAATAAACAACAAAAACAACGTCAAATAAACAATAACAACAACGTCAAATAAACATCAACAACAACATCAACAACAAAAACGTCAAATAAACAACAACAACAACAACAAC
Source organism: Vicia faba (assembly GCA_948472305.1). Taxonomy (NCBI): domain Eukaryota; kingdom Viridiplantae; phylum Streptophyta; class Magnoliopsida; order Fabales; family Fabaceae; genus Vicia; species Vicia faba. Next base: position 395,801,326 of record OX451739.1, read on the forward strand.
GTCAACAACAACAACTATGTAAAATAAACAACAACAACAACAATGTCAAATAAACAACAACAACAATGTCAAATAAACAACAACAACAACAACGTCAAATAAACAACAACCAAAACAACGTCAAATAAACAACAACAACAACAACAACAACAACAACGTCAAATAAACAACAACACCAACAACGTCAACAACAACAACAACAACAACAATGTCAAATAAACAACAACAACAGCGTCAACAACAACAACAATGTTAAATAAACAACAACAACAACATCAAATAAACAACAACAACAATGTCAAATAAACAACAACAATAACAAGAACAACAACAACGTCAAATAAACAACAAAAACAACGTCAAATAAACAACAACAACAATGTCAAATAAATAACAACAACAACAACAACAACATCAACAACAACAACAACAAAAATGTCAAATAAACAACAACAACAACAATGTCAACAACAACAATGTCAAATAAACAACAACATCAACGCCAAATAAACAACAACAACTAAAACTACGTCAAATAAACAACAACAACAACAACGTCAAGTAAACAACAACACCAACAACAACAACAACAATGTCAAATAACAACAACAACAACGTCAAATAACAACAACAACAATGTCAAATAAACAATAACAACAACAAAAACGTCAAATAAACAACAACAACAACAACGTCAACAATAACAACTACGTCAAATAAACAACAACAACAACAATGTTAACAACAACAATGTCAAATAAACAACAACACCAACACCACCAACAACAATAGTGTCAAATAAACAACAACAACAACAACGTCAACAACAACAACAACAACAATGTCAAATAAACAACAACAACAACAACAACGTCAAATAAACAACAATAACAACAATGTCAACAACAACAACAACGTCAAATAAACAACAACAACAACGTCAAACAAACAACAACAACAACAACAACAACAACAACAACGTCAACAACAACAACAACGTCAAATAAACAACAACAACGTCAAATAAACAACAACAACAACAACGTCAAATAAAAAACAACAACAACATCAAATAAACAACAACAACAACGTCAAATAAATAACTACAACAACAACGTCAAATAAACAACAATAACAACAACGTCAAATAAACAACAACGACGACAACAACATTGTCAAATAAACAACAGCAACAACAACAACGTCAAATAAACAACAGCAACAACAACGTTAAATAAACAACAACAACAACAACGTCAAATAAACAACAGCAACAACAACGTCAAATGAACAACAACAATAACAACAACGTCAAATAAGCAACAACAACAACGACAACAAATACAACAACAACAACAACAACGTCAAATAATAAAAACAATGTCAAATAAACAACAACAACACCGTCAAATAAACAACAATATCTCAAACAACGTAATATAAACAACAACAACAACAACGTCAAATAAACAACAACACCAACAACGCCAACAACAACAACAACAACTACAATGTCAAATAAACAACAACAACAACGTCAAATAAAAAACAACAACAACGTCAAATAAACAACAACAAAGACAACAACGTCAAATAAACAACAACAACAACATCAAATAAACAACAACAACAACGTTAAATAAACAACAACAATAACAACAACAACAACAACGTCAAATAAACAACAAAAACAACGTCAAATAAACAATAACAACAACGTCAAATAAACAACAACAACAACAACATCAACAACAACAAAAACGTCAAATAATCAACAACAACAACAATGCCAAATAAACAACAACAACTACAACAACGTCAAATAAACAACAACAACAACAATGTCAACAATAACAACGTCAAATAAACAACAACAACAACAACGTCAAATAAACAACAACAACTAAAACAACGTCAAATAAACAACAACAACAACAAACACAAATAAACAACAACACCAACAACGTCAACAATAACAACGTCAAATAAACAACAACAACAACAACGTCAAATAAATAACAACAACTAAAACAACGTCAAATAAACAACAACAACAACAAACACAAATAAACAACAACACCAACAACGTCAACAACGTCAACAACAACAACAATGTCAAATAAACAACAACAACAACAACAACGTCAACAACAACAACAATGTCAAATAAACAACAACAACAACAACAACATCAAATAAACAACAACAACAACGTCAAATAAACAACAACAATAACAACAACGTCAAATAAACAACAACAACAACAACAATGTCAAATAAACAACAACAACGTCAAATAAATAACAACAATAACAACAACATCAACAACAACAAAAATGTCAAATAAACAACAACAACAACAACGTCAACAATAACAACTACGTCAAATAAACAACAACAACAACAGCAATGTTAACAACAACAATGTCAAATAAACAACAACAACAACGCCAAATAAACAACAACAACTAAAACAACGTCGAATAAACAACAACAACAACAACGTCAAATAAACAACAACACAAACACCAACAACAACAATAGTGTCAAATAAACAACAACAACAACGTCAACAACAACAACAACAATGTCAAATAAACAAAACCAACAACAACGTCAAATAAACAACAATAACAACAATGTCAACAACAACAACAACGTCAAATAAACAACAACAACAACAACAACAACAACATCAACAACGTCAACAACAACAACAACGTCAAATAAACAACAACAACAACGTCAAATAAACAACAACAACAACGTCAAATAAACAACAACATCAACAACGTCAAATAAAAAACAACATCAACGTCAAATAAACAACAACAACAACGTCAAATAAACAACAACAACAACGTCAAATAAATAACTACAACAACAACGTCAAATAAACAACAACAACAACAACGTCAAATAAACAACAACGACGACAACAACATTGTCAAATAAACAACAACAACAACAACAACGTCAAATAAACAACAACAACAACAACGTCAACAACAACAACAACGTCAAATAAACAACAACAACAACAACAACGGCAAATAAACAATAACAACAACAACGACAAATAAACAACAACAACAACAACGTCAAATAAACAACAGCAACAACAACGTCAAATAAACAACAACAACAACAACAACAAATACAACAACAAAAACAACGTCAAATAACAAAAACAATGTCAAATAAACAACAATAACAACGTCAAATAAACAACAACAACAACAACATCAACAACAACAAAAACGTCAAATAATCAACAACAACAACAATGCCAAATAAACAACAACAACTACAACAACGTCAAATAAACAACAACAACAACAATGTCAACAATAACAACGTCAAATAAACAACAACAACAACAACGTCAAATAAACAACAACAACTAAAACAACGTCAAATAAACAACAACAACAACAAACACAAATAAACAACAACACCAACAACGTCAACAATAACAACGTCAAATAAACAACAACAACAACAACGTCAAATAAATAACAACAACTAAAACAACGTCAAATAAACAACAACAACAACAAACACAAATAAACAACAACACCAACAACGTCAACAACGTCAACAACAACAACAATGTCAAATAAACAACAACAACAACAACAACGTCAACAACAACAACAATGTCAAATAAACAACAACAACAACAACAACATCAAATAAACAACAACAACAACGTCAAATAAACAACAACAATAACAACAACGTCAAATAAACAACAACAACAACAACAACAATGTCAAATAAACAACAACAACGTCAAATAAATAACAACAATAACAACAACATCAACAACAACAAAAATGTCAAATAAACAACAACAACAACAACGTCAACAATAACAACTACGTCAAATAAACAACAACAACAACAGCAATGTTAACAACAACAATGTCAAATAAACAACAACAACAACGCCAAATAAACAACAACAACTAAAACAACGTCGAATAAACAACAACAACAACAACGTCAAATAAACAACAACAGAAACACCAACAACAACAATAGTGTCAAATAAACAACAACAACAACGTCAACAACAACAACAACAATGTCAAATAAACAAAACCAACAACAACGTCAAATAAACAACAATAACAACAATGTCAACAACAACAACAACGTCAAATAAACAACAACAACAACAACAACAACATCAACAACGTCAACAACAACAACAACGTCAAATAAACAACAACAACAACGTCAAATAAACAACAACATCAACAACGTCAAATAAAAAACACCATCAACGTCAAATAAACAACAACAACAACGTCAAATAAACAACAACAACAACGTCAAATAAATAACTACAACAACAACGTCAAATAAACAACAACAACAACAACGTCAAATAAACAACAACGACGACAACAACATTGTCAAATAAACAACAACAACAACAACGTCAAATAAACAACAACAACAACAACGTCAACAACAACAACAACGTCAAATAAACAACAACAACAACAACAACGGCAAATAAACAATAACAACAACAACGTCAAATAAACAACAACAACAACAACGTCAAATAAACAACAGCAACAACAACGTCAAATAAACAACAACAACAACAACAACAACAACAAATACAACAACAAAAACAACGTCAAATAACAAAAACAATGTCAAATAAACAACAATAACAACGTCAAATAAACAACAACAACAACAACAACGTCAAATAAACAATAACAACAACAACAACGTCAAATAAATAACAACAACAACAACGTCAAATAAACAACAACAACACCAACGTCAAATAAACAACAACAACAACATCAAATAAACAACAACAACGTCAAATAAACAACAACAATAACAACAACAACAACGTCAAATAAACAACAAAAACAACGTCAAATAAACAATAACAACAACGTCAAATAAACATCAACAACAACATCAACAACAACAAAAACGTCAAATAAACAACAACAACAACAACAACAATGTCAACAACAACAACTAAGTAAAATAAACAACAACAACAATGTCAAATAAACAACAACAACAATGTCAAATAAACAACAACAACAACAACATCAAATAAACAAAAACAACTAAAACAACGTCAAATAAACAACAACAACAACAACAACAACAACGTCAAATAAACAACAACACCAACAACGTCAACAACAACAACAACAACAATGTCAAATAAACAACAACAACAACGTCAACAACAACAACAATGTTAAATAAACAACAACAACAACATCAAATAAACAACAACAACAACAATGTCAAATAAACAACAACAATAACAACAACAACAACAACGTCAAATAAACAACAAAAACAACGTCAAATAAACAACAACAACAACAATGTCAAATAAACAACAACAACAACATCAACAACAACAAAAACGTCAAATAAACAACAACAACAACAACAACAATGTCAACAACAACAATGTCAAATAAACAACAACATCAACAACAACAACAAAAACGTCAAATAAACAACAACAACAACAACAATGTCAACAACAACAATGTCAAATAAACAACAACATCAACGCGAAATAAACATCAACAACTAAAACTACGTCAAATAAACAACAACAACAACGTCAAGTAAACAACAACACCAACAACAACAACAATGTCAAATAACAACAACAACAACAACGTCAAATAACAACAACAACAATGTCAAATAAACAACAACAACAACAACAACGTCAAATAAACAACAACAATAACAATGTCAACAACAACAACAACGTCAAATAAACAACAACAACAACAACGTCAAATAAACAACAACGTCAACAACAACAACAACGTCAAATAAACAACAACAACAACAACAACGTCAACAACAACAACGTCAAATAAACAACAACAACAACGTCAAATAAACAACAACAACAACAACACCGTCAAATAAACAACAACAACGTCAAATAAACAAAAATAACAATGTCAAATAAACAACAACAACAACAACAACGTCAAATAAATAAAAACAACAACAACAACGTCAAATAAACAACAACAACAACAACAACGTCAAATAAACAACAACAACAACAACATCAAATAAACAACAGCAACAACAACAACAACGTCAAATAAACAACAACAACAACAACAACGTCAAATAAACAACTACAAAAACAACAACAACATCAACAACAACAACAAAAACGTCAAATAAACAACAACAACATCAACAACAACACGTTCAACAACAACAACAACAACACCAAATAAACAACAACAACAACAACAACGTCAACAACAACAACAACGTCAAATAAACAACAACAACAACAACGTCAAATAAACAACAACAACAACGTCAAATAAAGAACAGCAACAACAACGTCAAATAAACAACAACAATAACAACAACGTCAAATAAGCAACAACAAGAACAACAACAAATACAACAACAACAACAACAACGTCAAATAACAAAAACAATGTCAAATAAACAACAATAACACCAACGTCAAATAAACAATAACAACAACAACAACGTCAAATAAATAACAACAACAACAACGTCAAATAAACAACAACAACACCAACGTCAAATAAACAACAACAACAACAACATCAAATAAACAACAACAACGTCAAATAAACAACAACAATAACAACAACAACAACGTCAAATAAACAACAAAAACAACGTCAAATAAACAATAACAACAACGTCAACAACAACAACTATGTAAAATAAACAACAACAACAACAACAATGTCAAATAAACAACAACAACAATGTCAAATAAACAACAACAACAACGTCAAATAAACAACAACCAAAACAACGTCAAATAAACAACAACAACAACAACAACAACAACGTCAAATATATAACAACACCAACAACGTCAACAAAAACAACAACAACAACAATGTCAAATAAACAACAACCACAGCGTCAAGAACAACAACAATGTTAAATAAACAACAACAACAACATCAAATAAACAACAACAACAATGTCAAATAAACAACAACAATAACAACAACAACAACAACAACAACGTCAAATAAACAACAAAAACAACGTCAAATAAACAACAACAACAATGTCAAATAAACAACAACAACAACAACATCAACAACAACAACAAAAACGTCAAATAAACAACAACAACAACAATGTCAACAACAACAATGTCAAATAAACAACAACATCAACGCCAAATAAACAACAACAACTAAAACTACGTCAAATAAACAACAACAACAACAACTTCAAGTAAACAACAACACCAACAACAACAACAACAATGTCAAATAACAACAACAACAACAACGTCAAATAACAACAACAACAATGTCAAATAAACAACAACAACAACAACAAAAACGTCAAATAAACAACAACAACATCAAATAAAAAACAACAACAACGTCAAATAAACAACAACAAAGACAACAACGTCAAATAAACAACAACAACAACATCAAATAAACAACAACAACAACGTTAAATAAACAACAACAATAACAACAACAACAACAACGTCAAATAAACAACAAAAACAACGTCAAATAAACAATAACAACAACGTCAAATAAACAACAACAACAACAACATCAACAACAACAAAAACGTCAAATAAACAACAACAACAACAACGCCAAATAAACAACAACAACTAAAACAATGTCAAATAAACAACAACAACAACAATGTCAACAATAACAACGTCAAATAAACAACAACAACAACAACGTCAAATAAACAACAACAACTAAAACAACGTCAAATAAACAACAACAACAACAAACACAAATAAACAACAACACCAACAACGTCAACAATAACAACGTCAAATAAACAACAACAACAACAACGTCAAATAAATAATAACAACTAAAACAACGTCAAATAAACAACAACAACAACAAACACAAATAAACAACAACACCAACAACGTCAACAACGTCAACAACAACAACAATGTCAAATAAACAACAACAACAACAACAACGTCAACAACAACAACAATGTCAAATAAACAACAACAACAACAACAACATCAAATAAACAACAACAACAACGTCAAATAAACAACAACAATAACAACAACGTCAAATAAACAACAACAACAACAACAATGTCAAATAAACAACAACAACGTCAAATAAATAACAACAATAACAACAACATCAACAACAACAAAAATGTCAAATAAACAACAACAACAACAACAACGTCAACAATAACAACTACGTCAAATAAACAACAACAACAACAACAATGTTAACAACAACAATGTCAAATAAACAACAACAACAACGCCAAATAAACAACAACAACTAAAACAACGTCGAATAAACAACAACAACAACAACGTCAAATAAACAACAACACAAACACCAACAACAACAACAACAGTAGTGTCAAATAAACAACAACAACAACGTCAACAACAACAACAACAATGTCAAATAAACAACAACAACAACAACGTCAAATAAACAACAATAACAACAATGTCAACAACAACAACAACGTCAAATAAACAACAACAACAACGTCAAATAAACAACAACAACAACGTCAAATAAACAACAACAACAACAACGTCAAATAAAAAACAACATCAACGTCAAATAAACAACAACAACAACGTCAAATAAACAACAACAACAACGTCAAATAAATAACTACAACAACAACGTCAAATAAACAACAACAACAACAACGTCAAATAAACAACAACGACGACAACAACATTGTCAAATAAACAACAACAACAACAACAACAACGTCAAATAAACAACAACAACAACAACAACGTCAACAACAACAACAACGTCAAATAAACAACAACAACAACAACAACGGCAAATAAACAATAACAACAACAACGTCAAATAAACAACAACAACAACAACGTCAAATAAACAACAGCAACAACAACGTCAAATAAACAACAACAACAACAACAACAAATACAACAACAAAAACAACGTCAAATAACAAAAACAATGTCAAATAAACAACAATAACAACGTCAAATAAACAACAACAACAACAACAACGTCAAATAAACAATAACAACAACAACAACGTCAAATAAATAACAACAACAACAACGTCAAATAAACAACAACAACACCAACGTCAAATAAACAACAACAACAACATCAAATAAACAACAACAACGTCAAATAAACAACAACAATAACAACAACAACAACGTCAAATAAACAACAAAAACAACATCAAATAAACAATAACAACAACGTCAAATAAACATCAACAACAACATCAACAACAACAAAAACGTCAAATAAACAACAACAACAACAACAATGTCAACAACAACAACTAAGTAAAATAAACAACAACAACAATGTCAAATAAACAACAACAACAATGTCAAATAAACAACAACAACAACATCAAATAAACAACAACAACTAAAACAACGTCAAATAAACAACAACAACAACAACAACGTCAAATAAACAACAACACCAACAACGTCAACAACAACAACAACAACAATGTCAAATAAACAACAACAACAACGTCAACAACAACAACAATGTTAAATAAACAACAACAACAACATCAAATAAACAACAACAACAATGTCAAATAAACAACAACAATAACAACAACAACAACAACGTCAAATAAACAACAAAAACAACGTCAAATAAACAACAACAACAATGTCAAATAAACAACAACAACAACATCAACAACAACAAAAACGTCAAATAAACAACAACAACAACAACAATGTCAACAACAACAATGTCAAATAAACAACAACATCAACAACAACAACAACAAAAACGTCAAATAAACAACAACAACAACAACAACAATGTCAACAACAACAATGTCAAATAAACAACAACATCAACGCCAAATAAACATCAACAACTAAAACTACGTCAAATAAACAACAACAACAACGTCAAGTAAACAACAACACCAACAACAACAACAATGTCAAATAACAACAACAACAACAACGTCAAATAACAACAACAACAATGTCAAATAAACAACAACAACAACAACGTCAAATAAATAACAACAATAACAATGTCAACAACAACAACAACGTCAAATAAACAACAACAACAACAACGTCAAATAAACAACAACGTCAACAACAACAACAACGTCAAATAAACAACAACAACAACAACAACGTCAACAACAACAACGTCAAATAAACAACAACAACAACAACAACGTCAAATAAACAACAACAACAACACCGTCAAATAAACAACAACAACGTCAAATAAACAAAAATAACAATGTCAAATAAACAACAACAACAACAACAACGTCAAATAAATAAAAACAACAACAACAACGTCAAATAAACAACAACAACAACAACGTCAAATAAACAACAACAACAACAACATCAAATAAACAACAGCAACAACAACAACGTCAAATAAACAACAACAACAACAACAACGTCAAATAAACAACTACAAAAACAACAACAACATCAACAACAACAACAAAAACGTCAAATAAACAACAACAACATCAACAACAACACGTTCAACAACAACAACAACAACACCAAATAAACAACAACAACAACAACAACAACAACGTCAACAACAACAACAACGTCAAATAAACAACAACAACAACAACGTCAAATAAACAACAACAACAACGTCAAATAAAGAACAGCAACAACAACGTCAAATAAACAACAACAATAACAACAACGTCAAATAAGCAACAACAAGAACAACAACAAATACAACAAAAACAACAACAACGTCAAATAACAAAAACAACGTCAAATAAACAACAACGACGACAACAACATTGTCAAATAAACAACAACAACAACAACAACAACGTCAAATAAACAACAACAACAACAACAACGTCAACAACAACAACAACGTCAAATAAACAACAACAACAACAACGGCAAATAAACAATAACAACAACAACGTCAAATAAACAACAACAACAACAACGTCAAATAAACAACAGCAACAACAACGTCAAATAAACAACAACAACAACAACAACAAATACAACAACAAAAACAACGTCAAATAACAAAAACAATGTCAAATAAACAACAATAACAACGTCAAATAAACAACAACAACAACAACAACAACGTCAAATAAACAATAACAACAACAACAACGTCAAATAAATAACAACAACAACAACGTCAAATAAACAACAACAACACCAACGTCAAATAAACAACAACAACAACATCAAATAAACAACAACAACGTCAAATAAACAACAACAATAACAACAACAACAACGTCAAATAAACAACAAAAACAACGTCAAATAAACAATAACAACAACGTCAAATAAACATCAACAACAACATCAACAACAACAAAAACGTCAAATAAACAACAACAACAACAACAATGTCAACAACAACAACTAAGTAAAATAAACAACAACAACAATGTCAAATAAACAACAACAACAATGTCAAATAAACAACAACAACAACATCAAATAAACAACAACAACTAAAACAACGTCAAATAAACAACAACAACAACAACAACGTCAAATAAACAACAACACCAACAACGTCAACAACAACAACAACAACAACAATGTCAAATAAACAACAACAACAACGTCAACAACAACAACAATGTTAAATAAACAACAACAACAACATCAAATAAACAACAACAACAATGTCAAATAAACAACAACAATAACAACAACAACAACAACGTCAAATAAACAACAAAAACAACGTCAAATAAACAACAACAACAACAATGTCAAATAAACAACAACAACAACATCAACAACAACAAAAACGTCAAATAAACAACAACAACAACAACAATGTCAACAACAACAATGTCAAATAAACAACAACATCAACAACAACAACAACAAAAACGTCAAATAAACAACAACAACAACAACAATGTCAACAACAACAATGTCAAATAAACAACAACATCAACGCCAAATAAACATCAACAACTAAAACTACGTCAAATAAACAACAACAACAACGTCAAGTAAACAACAACACCAACAACAACAACAATGTCAAATAACAACAACAACAACAACGTCAAATAACAACAACAACAATGTCAAATAAACAACAACAACAACAACAACGTCAAATAAATAACAACAATAACAATGTCAACAACAACAACAACGTCAAATAAACAACAACAACAACAACGTCAAATAAACAACAACGTCAACAACAACAACAACGTCAAATAAACAACAACAACAACAACAACGTCAACAACAACAATGTCAAATAAACAACAACAACAACAACGTCAAATAAACAACAACAACAACAACACCGTCAAATAAACAACAACAACGTCAAATAAACAAAAATAACAATGTCAAATAAACAACAACAACAACAATAACGTCAAATAAATAAAAACAACAACAACAACGTCAAATAAACAACAACAACAACAACGTCAAATAAACAACAACAACAACAACATCAAATAAACAACAGCAACAACAACAACAACGTCAAATAAACAACAACAACAACAACAACGTCAAATAAACAACTACAAAAACAACAACAACATCAACAACAACAACAAAAACGTCAAATAAACAACAACAACATCAACAACAACACGTTCAACAACAACAACAACAACACCAAATAAACAACAACAACAACAACAACGTCAACAACAACAACAACGTCAAATAAACAACAACAACAACAACGTCAAATAAACAACAACAACAACGTCAAATAAAGAACAGCAACAACAACGTCAAATAAACAACAACAATAACAACAACGTCAAATAAGCAACAACAAGAACAACAACAAATACAACAAAAACAACAACAACGTCAAATAACAAAAACAATGTCAAATAAACAACAATAACAACGTCAAATAAACAATAACAACAACAACAACGTCAAATAAACAATAACAACAACAACAACGTCAAATAAATAACAACAACAACAACGTCAAATAAACAACAACAACACCAACGTCAAATAAACAACAACAACAACATCAAATAAACAACAACAACGTCAAATAAACAACAACAATAACAACAACAACAACGTCAAATAAACAACAAAAACAACGTCAAATAAACAATAACAACAACGTCAACAACAACAACTATGTAAAATAAACAACAACAACAACAACAATGTCAAATAAACAACAACAACAATGTCAAATAAACAACAACAACAACAACGTCAAATAAACAACAACCAAAACAACGTCAAATAAACAACAACAACAACGTCAAATATATAACAACACCAACAACGTCAACAAAAACAACAACAACAACAATGTCAAATAAACAACAACCACAGCGTCAAGAACAACAACAATGTTAAATAAACAACAACAACAACATCAAATAAACAACAACAACAATGTCAAATAAACAACAACAATAACAACAACAACAACAACGTCAAATAAACAACTAAAACAACGTCAAATAAACAACAACAACAATGTCAAATAAACAACAACAACAACAACAACATCAACAACAACAACAAAAACGTCAAATAAACAACAACAACAACAATGTCAACAACAACAATGTCAAATAAACAACAACATCAACGCCAAATAAACAACAACAACTAAAACTACGTCAAATAAACAACAACAACAACAACTTCAAGTAAACAACAACACCAACAACAACAACAACAATGTCAAATAACAACAACAACAACAACGTCAAATAACAACAACAACAATGTCAAATAAACAACAACAACAACAACAAAAACGTCAAATAAACAACAACAACAACAATGTCAACAATAACAACTACGTCAAATAAACAACAACAACAACAACAATGTCAAATAAACAACAACACCAACACCAACAACAACAATAGTGTCAAATAAACAACAACAACAACAACGTCAACAACAACAACAACAACGTCAAATAAACAACAACAACAACGCCAAATAAACAACAAAAACTAAAACAACGTCGAATAAACAACAACAACAACAACGTCAAATAAACAACAACACAAACACCAACAACAACAATAGTGTCAAATAAACAACAACAACAACGTCAACAACAACAACAACAATGTCAAATAAACAACAACAACAACAACGTCAAATAAACAACAATAACAACAATGTCAACAACAACAACAACGTCAAATAAACAACAACAACAACAACAACAACAACATCAACAACGTCAACAACAACAACAACGTCAAATAAACAACAACAACAACGTCAAATAAACAACAACAACAACGTCAAATAAACAACAACAACAACAACGTCAAATAAAAAACAACATCAACGTCAAATAAACAACAACAACAACATCAAATAAACAACAACAACAACGTCAAATAAATAACTACAACAACAACGTCAAATAAACAACAACAACAACAACGTCAAATAAACAACAACGACGACAACAACATTGTCAAATAAACAACAACAACAACAACAACAACGTCAAATAAACAACAACAACAACAACAACGTCAACAACAACAACAACGTCAAATAAACAACAACAACAACAACGTCAAATAAACAATAACAACAACGTCAAATAAACAACAACAACAACAATGTCAAATAAACAACAACAACAACATCAACAACAACAACAAAAACGTCAAATAAACAACAACAACAACAACAATGTCAACAACAACAATGTCAAATAAACAACAACATCAACGCCAAATAAACATCAACAACTAGAACTACGTCAAATAAACAACAACAACAACAACGTCAAGTAAACAACAACACCAACAACAACAACAATGTCAAATAACAACAACAACAACAACGTCAAATAACAACAACAACAATGTCAAATAAACAACAACAACAACAACAACGTCAAATAAACAACAACAATAACAATGTCAACAACAACAACAACGTCAAATAAACAACAACAACAACAACGTCAAATAAACAACAATGTCAACAACAACAACAACGTCAAATAAACAACAACAACAACAACAACGTCAACAACAACAACGTCAAATAAACAACAACAACAACAACAACGTCAAATAAACAACAACAACAACAACACCGTCAAATAAACAACAACAACGTCAAATAAACAAAAATAACAACGTCAAATAAACAACAACAACAACAACGTCAAATAAATAAAAACAACAACAACAACGTCAAATAAACAACAACAACAACAACAACGTCAAATAAACAACAACAACAACATCAAAATAAACAACAGCAACAACAACAACAACGTCAAATAAACAACAACAACAACAACAACAAAAACATCAAATAAACAACAACAACATCAACAACAACAACAACAACACCAAATAAACAACAACAACAACAACAACGTCAACAACAACAACAACGTCAAATAAACAACAACAACAACGTCAAATAAACAACAACAACAACGTCAAATAAAGAACAGCAACAACAACGTCAAATAAACAACAACAATAACAACAACGTCAAATAAGCAACAACAAGAACAACAACAAATACAACAACAACAACAACAACGTCAAATAACAAAAACAATGTCAAATAAACAACAATAACAACGTCAAATAAACAATAACAACAACAACAACGTCAAATAAACAATAACAACAACAACAACGTCAAATAAATAACAACAACAACAACGTCAAATAAACAACAACAAAACCAACGTCAAATAAACAACAACAACAACATCAAATAAACAACAACAACGTCAAATAAACAACAACAATAACAACAACAACAACGTCAAATAAACAACAAAAACAACGTCAAATAAACAATAACAACAACGTCAAATAAACATCAACAACAACAAAAACCTCAAATAAACAACAACAACAACAACAACGTCAACAACAACAACTATGTAAAATAAACAACAACAACAACAATGTCAAATAAACAACAACAACAATGTCAAATAAACAACAACAACAACAACGTCAAATAAACAACAACCAAAACAACGTCAAATAAACAACAACAACAACAACAACAACGTCAAATAAATAACAACACCAACAACGTCAACAAAAACAACAACAACAACAATGTCAAATAAACAACAACCACAGCGTCAACAACAACAACAATGTTAAATAAACAACAACAACAACATCAAATAAACAACAACAACAATGTCAAATAAATAACAACAATAACAACAACAACAACAACAACGTCAAATAAACAACAAAAACAACGTCAAATAAACAACAACAACAATGTCAAATAAAGAACAACAACAACAACAACATCAACAACAACAACAAAAACGTCAAATAAACAACAACAACAACAATGTCAACAACAACAATGTCAAATAAACAACAACATCAACGCCAAATAAACAACAACAACTAAAACTACGTCAAATAAACAACAACAACAACAACGTCAAGTAAACAACAACACCAACAACAACAACAACAATGTCAAATAACAACAACAACAACAACGTCAAATAACAACAACAACAATGTCAAATAAACAACAACAACAACAAAAACGTCAAATAAACAACAACAACAACAACGTCAACAATAACAACTACGTCAAATAAACAACAACAACAACAACAATGTTAACAACAACAATGTCAAATAAACAACAACACCAACACCAACAACAACAATAGTGTCAAATAAACAACAACAACAACAACGTCAACAACAACAACAACAACAATGTCAAATAAACAACAACAACAACAACGTCAAATAAACAACAATAACAACAATGTCAACAACAACAACAGCGTCAAATAAACAACAACAACAACGTCAAATAAACAACAACAACAACGTCAACAACAACAACAACAACGTCAAATAAACAACAACAACAACGTCAAATAAACAACAACAACAACGTCAAATAAAAAACAACAACAACGTCAAATAAACAACAACAACAACGTCAAATAAATAACTACAACAACAACGTCAAATAAACAACAACAACAACAACGTCAAATAAACAACAACGACGACAACAACATTGTCAAATAAACAACAGCAACAACAACAACGTCAAATAAACAACAGCAACAACAACGTCAAATAAACAACAACAACAACAACAACCTCAAATAAACAACAGCAACAACAACGTCAAATAAACAACAACAATAACAACAACGTCAAATAAGCAACAACAACAACGACAACAAATACAACAACAACAACAACAACAACGTCAAATAATAAAAACAATGTCAAATAAACAACAACAACACCGTCAAATAAACAACAATATCTAAAACAACGTAATATAAACAACAACAACAACAACGTCAAATAAACAACAACACCAACAACGTCAACAACAACAACAACTACAATGTCAAATAAACAACAACAACAACAACGTCAAATAAAAAACAACAACAACGTCAAATAAACAACAACAACAATGTCAAATAAACAACAACAACAATGTCAAATAAACAACAACAACAACATCAAATAAACAACAACAACTAAAACAACGTCAAATAAACAACAACAACAACAACAACAACGTCAAATAAACAACAACACCAACAACGTCAACAACAACAACAACAACAATGTCAAATAAACAACAACAACAACGTCAACAACAACAACAATGTTAAATAAACAACAACAACAACATCAAATAAACAACAACAACAATGTCAAATAAACAACAACAATAACAACAACAACAACAACGTCAAATAAACAACAAAAACAACGTCAAATAAACAACAACAACAACAATGTCAAATAAACAACAACAACAACATCAACAACAACAACAAAAACGTCAAATAAACAACAACAACAACAACAACAATGTCAACATCAACAATGTCAAATAAACAACAACATCAACGCCAAATAAACATCAACAACTAAAACTACGTCAAATTAACAACAACAACAACAACGTCATGTAAACAACAACACCAACAACAACAACAATGTCAAATAACAACAACAACAACAACGTCAAATAACAACAACAACAATGTCAAATAAACAACAACAACAACAACGTCAAATAAACAACAACAATAACAATGTCAACAACAACAACAACGTCAAATAAACAACAACAACAAGAACGTCAAATAAACAACAACGTCAACAACAACAACAACGTCAAATAAACAACAACAACAACAACAACGTCAACAACAACAACGTCAAATAAACAACAACAACAACAACAACGTCAAATAAACAACAACAACAACAATAACACCGTCAAATAAACAACAACAACGTCAAATAAACAAAAATAACAACGTCAAATAAACAACAACAACAACAACAACGTCAAATAAATAAAAACAACAACAACAACGTCAAATAAACAACAACAACAACAACAACGTCAAATAAACAACAACAACAACAACATCAAATAAACAACAGCAACAACAACAACAACGTCAAATAAACAACAACAACAACAACAACAACGTCAAATAAACCACTACAAAAACAACAACAACATCAACAACAACAACAAAAACGTCAAATAAACAACAACAACATCAACAACAACACTGTCAACAACAACAACAACACCAAATAAACAACAACAACAACAACAACAACGTCAACAACAACAACAACGTCAAATAAACAACAACAAAAACAACGTCAAATAAACAACAACAACAACGTCAAATAAAGAACAGCAACAACAACGTCAAATAAACAACAACAATAACAACAACGTCAAATAAGCAACAACAAGAACAACAACAAATACAACAACAACAACAACAACAACAACGTCAAATAACAAAAACAATGTCAAATAAACAACAATAACAACGTCAAATAAACAATAACAACAACAACAATGTCAAATAAACAATAACAACAACAACAACATCAAATAAATAACAACAACAACAACGTCAAATAAACAACAACAACACCAACGTCAAATAAACAACAACAACAACATCAAATAAACAACAACAACGTCAAATAAACAACAACAATAACAATAACAACAACGTCAAATAAACAACAAAAACAACGTCAAATAAACAATAACAACAACGTCAAATAAACATCAACAACAACAAAAACGTCAAATAAACAACAACAACAAATACAACAACTATGTAAAATAAACAACAACAACAACAATGTCAAATAAACAACAACAACAATGTCAAATAAACAACAACAACAACAACGTCAAATAAACAACAACCAAAACAACGTCAAATAAACAACAACAACAACAACAACAACGTCAAATAAATAACAACACCAACAACGTCAACAAAAACAACAACAACAACAATGTCAAATAAACAACAACCACAGCGTCAACAACAACAACAATGTTAAATAAACAACAACAACAACATCAAATAAACAACAACAACAATGTCAAATAAACAACAACAATAACAACAACAACAACAACGTCAAATAAACAACAAAAACAACAACAATGTCAAATAAACAACAACAACAACAACAACATCAAAAACAACAACAAAAACGTCAAATAAACAACAACAACAACAATGTCAACAACAACAATGTCAAATAAACAACAACATCAACGCCAAATAAACAACAACAACTAAAACTACGTCAAATAAACAACAACAACGTCAAGTAAACAACAACACCAACAACAACAACAACAATGTCAAATAACAACAACAACAACAACGTCAAATAACAACAACAACAATGTCAAATAAACAACAACAACAACAAAAACGTCAAATAAACAACAACAACAACAACGTCAACAATAACAACTACGTCAAATAAACAACAACAACAACAATGTTAACAACAACAATGTCAAATAAACAACAACACCAACACCAACAACAACAATAGTGTCAAATAAACAACAACAACAACGTCAACAACAACAACAACAACAATGTCAAATAAACAACAACAACAACAACGTCAAATAAACAACAATAACAACAATGTCAACAACAACAACAGCGTCAAATAAACAACAACAACAACGTCAAATAAACAACAACAACAACAACAACAACAACAACGTCAACAACAACAACAACGTCAAATAAACAACAACAACAACGTCAAATAAACAACAACAACAACGTCAAATAAAAAACAACAACAACGTCAAATAAACAACAACAACAACGTCAAATAAATAACTACAACAACAACGTCAAATAAACAACAACAACAACAACGTCAAATAAACAACAACGACGACAACAACATTGTCAAATAAACAACAACAACAACAACAACGTCAAATAAACAACAACAGCAACAACGTCAAATAAACAACAACAACAACAACCTCAAATAAACAACAGCAACAACAACGTCAAATAAACAACAACAATAACAACAACGTCAAATAAGCAACAACAACAACGACAACAAATACAACAACAACAACAACAACGTCAAATAATAAAAACAATGTAAAATAAACAACAACAACACCGTCAAATAAACAACAATATCTAAAACAACGTAATATAAACAACAACAACAACAACGTCAAATAAACAACAACACCAACAACGTCAAATAAACAATAACAACAACAACAACGTCAAATAAATAACAACAACAACAACAACGTCAAATAAACAACAACAACACCAACGTCAAATAAACAACAACAACAACATCAAATAAACAACAACAACAACAACGTCAAATAAACAACAACAATAACAACAACAACAACGTCAAACAAACAACAAAAACAACGTCAAATAAACAATAACAACAACGTCAAATAAACAACAACAACAACATCAACAACAACAAAAACGTCAAATAAACAACAACAACAACAACAACAACAACAACAACGTCAACAACAACAACAATTATGTCAAATAAACAACAACAACAACGTCAAATAAACAACAAAAACTAAAACAACATCAAATAAACAACAACAACAACAACAACAACGTCAAATAAACAACAACACCAACAACGTCAACAACAACAACAACAATGTCAAATAAACAACAACAACAACAACGTCAACAACAACAACAATGTTAAATAAACAACAACAACAACAACATCAAATAAACAACAACAACAACGTCAAATAAACAACAACAATAACAACAACAACAACAACAACGTCAAATAAACAACAACAACAACGTCAAATAAACAACAACAACAACGTCAAATAAACAACAACAACAACAACTACATCAACAACAATAACAAAAACGTCAAATAATCAACAACAACAATGTCAACAACAACAATGTCAAATAAACAACAACAACAACGCCAAATAAACAACAACAACTAAAACTACGTCAAATAAACAACAACAACAACGTCAAATAAACAACAACAACAACAACAACAATGTCAAATAACAACAACAACTACAACAACGTCAAATAACAACAACAACAATGTCAAATAAACAACAACAACAACAACAACAACGTCAAATAAACAACAACAACAACAATGTCAACAACAACAACAACGTCAAATAAACAACAACAACGTCAACAACAACAACAACGTCAAATAAACAACAACAACAACAACAACAACGTCAACAACAACAACAACGTCAAATAAACAACAACAACAACAACGTCAAATAAACAACAACAACAACACCGTCAAATAAACAACAACAACGTCAAATAAACAAAAACAACAACGTCAAATAAACAACAACAACAATAACAACGTCAAATAAACAACAACAACAACGTCAAATAAACAACAACGACAACAACATCAAATAAACAACAACAACGTCAAATAAACAACAACAACAACAACGTCAACAACAACAACAATGTCAAATAAACAACAACAACAACATCAAATAAACAACAACAACAAAGTCAAATAAACAACAGCAACAACAACGTTAAATAAATAACCACAATAACAACAACGTCAAATAAGCAACAACAACAACAACAACAAATACAACAACAACAACAACAACAACAACAACGTCAAATAACAAAAACAACGTCAAATAAAAAACAATAACAACGTCAAATAAACAACAACAGCAACGTCAAATAAACAATAACAACAACAGCAACGTCAAATAAATAACAACAACAACGTCAAATAAACAACAACAACAACAACATCAAATAAACAACAACAACGTCAAATAAACAACAACAACTAAAACAACGTCAAATAAACAACAACAACAACAACAACGTCAAATAAACAACAACACCAACAACGCCAACAACAACAACAACGTCAAATAAATAACTACAAAAACAACAACAACAATGGTGTCAAATAAACAACAACAACAACAACGTCAACAACAACAACAATGTCAAATAAACAACAACAACAACGTCAAATAAACAACAACAACAACAACAATGTCAAATAAACAACGACAACAACAACGTCAAATAAACAACAACAACAACAACGTCAACAAAAACAACGTCAAATAAACAACAACAACAACAACGTCAAATAAACAAGAACAACAACACCGTCAAATAAAAAACAACAACAACAACAACGTCAAATAAACAAGAACAACAACGTCAAATAAACAACAACAACAACAACAATGTCAAATAAATAACTACAACAACAACAACGTCAAATAAACAACAACAACAACAACGTCAAATAAACAACAACAACAACAACGTCAAATAAACAACAGCAACAACAACGTCAAATAAACAACAACAATAACCACAACGTCAAATAAGCAACAACAACAACAACAAATACAACAACAACAACAACAACGTCAAATAACAAAAACAATGCCAAATAAACAACAATAACAACGTCAAATAAACAACAACAACAACGTCAAATAAACAATAACAACAACAACAAAGTCAAATAAATAACAACAACAACGTCAAATAAACAACAACAACACCAATGTCAAATAAACAACAACAACAACATCAAATAAACAACAACAACAACAACAACGTCAAATAAACAACCTCAATAACAACAACAACAACGTCGAATAAACAACAAAAACAACGTCAAATAAACAATAACAACAACGTCAAATAAACAATAACAACAACAACATCAACAACAACAAAAACGTCAAATAAACAACAACAACAACAATGTCAAATAAACAACAACAACAACGCCAAATAAACAACAACAACTAAAAAAACGTCAAATAAACAACAACAACAACAACAACAACAACAATGTCAACAATAACAACGTCAAATAAACAACAACAACAACAACAACGTCAAATAAACAACAACTACTAAAGCAACGTCAATTAAACAACAGCAACAACAACAACAACGTCAAATAAACAACAACACCAACAACGTCAACAACAATAACAACAACAACAATGTCAAATAAACAACAACAACAACAACAACAATGTCAAATAAACAACAACAACAACAACATCAAATAAACAACAACAACAACGTCAAATAAACAACAACAATAACAACAACAACAACAACAACGTCAAATAAACAACAACAACAACAACAACGTCAAATAAACAACAACAACGTCAAATAAACAACAACAACAACAACATCAACAACAACAAAAACGTCAAATAAACAACAACAACAACAACGTCAACAATAACAACTACGTCAAATTAACAACAACAACAACAATGTCAAATAAACAACAACCACAACGCCAAATAAGCAACGACAACTAAAACAACGTCAAATAAACAACAACAACAACAACAACAACAACAACGTCAAATAAACAACAACAACAATGGTGTCAAATAAACAACAACAACGACAACGTCAACAATGAAAACAACAATGTCAAATAAACAACAACAACAACAATGTCAAATAAACAACAACAACAACAATGTCAAATAAACAACAACAACAACAACAATGTCAACAACAACAACAACGTCAAATAGACAACAACAACAACAACGTCAACAACAACAACGTCAAATAAATAACAACAACAACGTCAAATAAACAACAACAACAACACCGTCAAATAAAAAACAACAACAACAACGTCAAATAAACAACAACAACAACGTCAAATAAACAACAACAACAACAATGTCAAATAAATAACTACAACAACAACGTCAAATAAACAACAACAACAACAACAACGTCAAATAAACAACAACAACAACAACGTCAAATAAACAACAGCAACAACAACGTCAAATAAACAACAACAATAACCACAACGTCAAATAAGCAACAACAACAACAACAACAAATACAACAACAACAACAACGTCAAATAACAAAAACAATGACAAATAAACAACAATAACAACGTCAAATAAACAACAACAATAACAACGTCAAATAAACAATAACAACAACAACAACGTCAAATAAATAACAACAACAACAACGTCAAATAAACAACAACAACACCAACGTCAAATAAACAACAACAACAACATGAAATAAACAACAACAACAACAACGTCAAATAAACAACAACAATAACAACAACAACAACGTCAAATAAACAACAAAAACAACATCAAATAAACAATAACAACAACGTCAAATAAACAACAACAACAACAACAACATCAACAACAACAAAAACGTCAAATAAACAACAAAAACGTCAAATAAACAACAACAACAACAACGTCAACAACAACAACAACAACAACAACAACGTCAACAACAACAACAACTATGTCAAATAAACAACAACAACAACAACAACGTCAAATAAACAACAACAACTAAAACAACGTCAAATAAACAACAACAACAACAACGTCAAATAAACAACAACACCAACAACGTCAACAACAACAACAACAATGTCAAATAAACAACAACAACGTCAACAACAACAACAATGTTAAATAAACAACAACAACAACAACATCAAATAAACAACAACAACAACGTCAAATAAACAACAACAATAACAACAACAACAACGTCAAATAAACAACAACAAAAACGTCAAATAAACAAAAATTACAAAGTCAAATAAACAACAACAACAACAACAACTACATCAACAACAATAACAAAAACGTCAAATAATCAACAACAACAATGTCAACAACAACAATGTCAAATAAACAACAACAACAACGCCAAATAAACAACAACAACTAAAACTACGTCAAATAAACAACAACAACAACAACGTCAAATAAACAACAACAACAACAACAACAATGTCAAATAACAACAACAACAACAACGTCAAATAACAACAACAACAATGTCAAATAAAGAACAACAACAACAACGTCAAATAAACAACAACAACAACAATGTCAACAACAACAACAACGTCAAATAAACAACAACAACAACGTCGAATAAACAACAACGTCAACAACAACAACAACAACAACGTCAAATAAACGACAACAACAACAACGTCAACAACAACAACAACATCAAATAAACAACAACAACAACAACAACGCCAAATAAACAACAACAACAACAACAACGTCAAATAAACAACAACAACGTCAAATAAACAAAAACAACAACGTCAAATAAACAACAACAACAACAACGTCAAATAAACAACAACAACAACGTCAAATAAACAACAACAACAACAACATCAAATAAACAACAACAACGTCAAATAAACAACAACAACAACAACAACAACGTCAACAACAACAACAATGTCAAATAAACAACGACAACAACAACATCAAATAAACAACAACAACAACAACAACAACGTCAACAACAACAACAATGTCAAATAAACAACAACAACAACAACATCAAATAAACAACAACAACAACAACAAAGTCAAATAAACAACAGCAACAACAACGTCAAATAAACAACCACAATAACAACAACGTCAAATAAGCAACAACAACAACAACAACAACAACAACAAATACAACAACAACAACAACAACAACAACAACAACAACGTCAAATAACAAAAACAACGTCAAATAAAAAACAATAACAACGTCAAATAAACAACAACAACAACAACGTCAAATAAACAATAACAACAACGTCAAATAAACAACAACACCAACAACGCCAACAACAACAACAACGTCAAATAAACAACTACAAAAACAACAACAACAATGGTGTCAAATAAACAACAACAACAACAATGTCAAATAAACAACAACAACAACGTCAAATAAACAACAACAACAGCAACAATAACGTCAAATAAACAACGACAACAACAACGTCAAATAAAAAACAACAACAACAACAACGTCAACAAAAACAACGTCAAATAAACAACAACAACAACAACAACGTCAAATAAACAACAACAGCAACACCGTCAAATAAAAAACAACAACAACAACGTCAAGTAAACAACAACAACAACGTCAAATAAACAACAACAACAACAATGTCAAATAAATAACTACAACAACAACAACGTCAAATAAACAACAACAACAACAACGTCAAATAAACAACAACAACAACAACGTCAAATAAACAACAGCAACGACAACTTCAAATAAACAACAACAATAACCACAACGTCAAAAAAGCAACAACAACAACAACAAATACAACAACAACAACAACGTCAAATAACAAAAACAATGCCAAATAAACAACAATAACAACGTCAAATAAACAACAACAACAACAACGTCAAATAAACAATAACAACAACAACAACGTCAAATAAATAACAACAATAACAACAACGTCAAATAAACAACAACAATAACAACAACAACAACGTCAAATAAACAACAAAAACAACGTCAAATAAACAATAACAACAACGTCAAATAAACAACAACAACAACAACAACATCAACAACAACAAAAACGTCAAATAAACAACAACAACAACAACAACAACGTCAACAACAACAACAACTATGTCAAATAAACAACAACAACAACAACGTCAAATAAACAACAACAACTAAAACAACGTCAAATAAACAACAACAACAACAACAACGTCAAATAAACAACAACACCAACAACGTCAACAACAACAACAACAATGTCAAATAAACAACAACAACAACGTCACCAACAACAACAATGTTAAATAAACAACAACAACAACAACATCAAATAAACAACAACAACAACGTCAAATAAACAACAACAATATCAACAACAACAACAACAACGTCAAATAAACAACAACAACAACAACGTCAAATAAACAACAACAACAACGTCAAATAAACAACAACAACAACAACAACTACATCAACAACAATAACAAAAACATCAAATAATCAACAACAACAATGTCAACAACAACAATGTCAAATAAACAACAACAACAACGCCAAATAAACAACAACAACTAAAACTACGTCAAATAAACAACAACAACAACAACGTCAAATAAACAACAACAACAACAACAACAATGTCAAATAACAACAACAACAACAACGTCAAGTAACAACAACAACAATGTCAAATAAACAACAACAACAACAACGTCAAATAAACAACAACAACAACAATGTCAACAACAACAACAACGTCAAATAAACAACAACAACAACGTCAAATAAACAACAACGTCAACAACAACAACAACAACAACAACAACAACGTCAAATAAACAACAACAACAACAACGTCAACAACAACAACAACGTCAAATAAACAACAACAACAACAACAACGTCAAATAAACAACAACAACAACAACACCGTCAAATAAACAACAACAACGTCAAATAAACAAAAACAACAACGTCAAATAAACAACAACAACAACAACGTCAAATAAACAACAACAACAACGTCAAATAAACAACAACAACATCAAATAAACAACAACAACGTCAAATAAACAACAACAACAACAACAACGTCAACAACAACAACAATGTCAAATAAACAACAACAAAATCAAATAAACAGCAACAACAACAAAGTCAAATAAACAACAGCAACAACAACGTCAAATAAACAACCACAATAACAACAACGTCAAATAAGCAACAACAACAACAACAACAACAACAAATACAACAACAACAACAACAACAACAACAACAACAACGTCAAATAACAAAAACAACGTCAAATAAAAAACAATAACAACGTCAAATAAACAACAACAACAACGTCAAATAAACAATAACAACAACAGCAACGTCAAATAAATAACAACAACAACGTCAAATAAACAACAACAACAACAATGTCAAATAAACAACAACAACAACGTCAAATAAACAACAACAACTAAAACAACGTCAAATAAACAACAACAACAACAACAACGTCAAATAAACAACAACACCAACAATGCCAACAACAACAACAACGTCAAATAAACAACTACAAAAACAACAACAACAATGGTGTCAAATAAACAACAACAACAACAACGTCAACAACAACAACAACAATGTCAAATAAACAACAACAACAATGTCAAATAAACAACAACAACAACGTCAAATAAACAACAACAACAACAACAACGTCAAATAAACAACGATAACAACAACGTCAAATAAACAACAACAACAACAACAACGTCAACAAAAACAACGTCAAATAAACAACAACAACAATACCGTCAAATAAAAAACAACAACAACGTCAAATAAACAACAACAACAACGTCAAATAAACAACAACAACAACAACAACAACAACGTCAAATAAATAACTACAACAACAACGTCAAATAAACAACAACAACAACAACGTCAAATAAACAACAACAACGACAATAACAACGTCAAATAAACAACAGCAACAACAACAACAATGTCAAATAAACAACAACAACAACAAGGTCAAATAAACAACAACGACGACAACGTCAAATAAACAACAGCAACAACAACAACAACGTCAAATAAACAACAACAACAACAACGTTAACAACAACAACAACGTCAAATAAACAACAACAACAACAACAACGTCAAATAAACAACAACAACAACAACGTCAAATAAACAACAGCAACAACAACGTCAAATAAACAACAACAATAACCACAACGTCAAATAAGCAACAATAACAACAACAAATACAACAACAACAACAACAACGTCAAATAAACAACAACAACAACATCAAATAAACAACAACAACAACAACGTCAAATAAACAACAATAATAACAACAACAACGTCAAATAAACAACAAAAACAACGTCAAATAAACAATAACAACAACGTCAAATAAACAACAAAAACAACGTCAAATAAACAATAACAACAACAACATCAACAACAACAAAAACGTCAAATAAACAACAACAACAACAACAACAACAACAACAACAATGTCAAATAAACAACAACAACATCGCCAAATAAACAACAACAACTAAAACAACGTCAAATAAACAACAACACCAACAACGTCAACAACAACAACAACAATGTCAAATAAACAACAACAACGTCAACAACAACAACAATGTTAAATAAACAACAACAACAACAACATCAAATAAACAACAACAACAACGTCAAATAAACAACAACAATAACAACAACAACAACGTCAAATAAACAACAACAACAACGTCAAATAAACAACAACAACAACGTCAAATAAACAACAACAACAACAACTACATCAACAACAATAACAAAAACGTCAAATAATCAACAACAACAATGTCAACAACAACAATGTCAAATAAACAACAACAACAACAACGCCAAATAAACAACAACAACTAAAACTACGTCAAATAAACAACAACAACAACAACAACGTCAAATAAACAACAACAACAACAACAACAATGTCAAATAAAAACAACAACAACAACGTCAAATAACAACAACAACAATGTCAAATAAACAACAACAACAACAACGTCAAATAAACAACAACAACAACAATGTCAACAACAACAACAACGTCAAATAAACAACAACGTCAAC
Source organism: Vicia faba (assembly GCA_948472305.1). Lineage (NCBI taxonomy): Eukaryota > Viridiplantae > Streptophyta > Magnoliopsida > Fabales > Fabaceae > Vicia > Vicia faba. The sequence goes on from OX451739.1 coordinate 395,831,292, forward strand.
AACAACAACAACAACGTCAAATAAACAACAACAACAACAACGTCAACAACAACAACATCAAATAAACAACAAAAACAACAACGTCAAATAAAGAACAACAACAACACCGTCAAATAAACAACAACAACGTCAAATAAACAAAAACAACAACGTCAATTAAACAACAACAACAACAACGTCAAATAAACAACAACAACAACGTCAAATAAACAACAACAACAACAACATCAAATAAACAACAACAACGTCAAATAAACAACAACAACAACAACGTCAATAACAACAACAATGTCAAATAAACAACAACAACAACAACATCAAATAAACAACAACAACAACAACAACAAAGTCAAATAAACAACAGCAATAACAACGTCAAATAAACAACCACAATAACAACAACGTCAAATAAGCAACAACAACAACAACAACAACAACAAATACAACAACAACAACAACAACAACGTCAAATAACAAAAACAACGTCAAATAAAAAACAACAACAACGTCAAATAAACAACAACAACAACGTCAAATAAACAATAACAACAACAACAACAACGTCAAATAAACAACAATACCAACAACGCCAACAACAACAACAACGTCAAATAAACAACTACAAAAACAACAACAACAATGGTGTCAAATAAACAACAACAACAACAACGTCAACAACAACAACAACAATGTCAAATAAACAACAACAACAACGTCAAATAAACAACAACAACAACAACAATAACGTCAAATAAACAACGACAACAACAACGTCAAATAAACAACAACAACAACAACAACGTCAACAAAAACAACGTCAAATAAACAACAACAACAACAACAACGTCAAATAAACAACAACAGCAACACCGTCAAATAAAAAACAACAACAACAACGTCAAATAAACAACAACAACAACGTCAAATAAACAACAACAACAACAATGTCAAATAAATAACTACAACAACAACAACGTCAAATAAACAACAACAACAACGTCAAATAAACAACAACAACAACAATGTCAAATAAACAACAGCAACAACAACGTCAAATAAACAACAACAATAACCACAACGTCAAATAAGCAACAACAACAACAACAAATACAACAACAACAACAACGTCAAATAACAAAAACAATGCCAAATAAACAACAATAACAACGTCAAATAAACAACAACAACAACGTCAAATAAACAATAACAACAACAACAACGTCAAATAAACAATAACAACAACAACAACGTCAAATAAATAACAACAACAACAACGTCAAATAAACAACAACAATAACAACAACAACAACGTCAAATAAACAACAAAAACAACGTCAAATAAACAATAACAACAACGTCAAATAAACAACAACAACAACAACAACATCAACAACAACAAAAACGTCAAATAAACAACAACAACAACAACAACAACGTCAACAACAACAACAACTATGTCAAATAAACAACAACAACAACAACGTCAAATAAACAACAACAACTAAAACAACGTCAAATAAACAACAACAACAACAACAATGTGAAATAAACAACAACACCAACAACGTCAACAACAACAACAACAATGTCAAATAAACCACAACAACAACGTCAACAACAACAACAATGTTAAATAAACAACAACAACAACAACATCAAATAAACAACAACAACAACGTCAAATAAACAACAACAACAACAACAACGTCAAATAAACAACAACACCAACAACGCCAACAACAACAACAACGTCAAATAAACAACTACAAAAACAACAACAACAATGGTGTCAAATAAACAACAACAACAACAACGTCAACAACAACAACAACAATGTCAAATAAACAACAACAACAATGTCAAATAAACAACAACAACAACGTCAAATAAACAACAACAACAACAACAACAACGTCAAATAAACAACGATAACAACAACGTCAAATAAACAACAACAACAACAACGTCAACAAAAACAACGTCAAATAAACAACAACAACAACACCGTCAAATAAAAAATAACAACAACGTCAAATAAACAACAACAACAACGTCAAATAAACAACAGCAACAACAACAACAACGTCAAATAAACAACAACAACAACAACAAGGTCAAATAAACAACAACGACGACAACGTCAAATAAACAACAGCAACAACAACAACAACGTCAAATAAACAACAACAACAACAACGTTAACCACAACAACAACGTCAAATAAACAACAACAACAACAACAACGTCAAATAAACAACAACAACAACAACAACGTCAAATAAACAACAGCAACAACAACGTCAAATAAACAACAACAATAACCACAACGTCAAATAAGCAACAATAACAACAACAAATACAACAACAACAACAACAACGTCAAATAAACAACAACAACAACATCAAATAAACAACAACAACAACAACGTCAAATAAACAACAATAATAACAACAACAACGTCAAATAAACAACAAAAACAACGTCAAATAAACAATAACAACAACGTCAAATAAACAACAAAAACAACGTCAAATAAACAATAACAACAACAACAACGTCAAATAAACAACAACAACAACACCGTCAAATAAACAACAACAACGTCAAATAAACAAAAACAACAACGTCAAATAAACAACAACAACAATAACAACGTCAAATAAACAACAACAACGTCAAATAAACAACAACAACAACATCAAATAAACAACAACAACGTCAAATAAACAACAACAACAACAACGTCAACAACAACAACAATGTCAAATAAACAACAACAACAACATCAAATAAACAACAACAACAAAGTCAAATAAACAACAGCAACAACAACGTTAAATAAATAACCACAATAACAACAACGTCAAATAAGCAACAACAACAACAACAACAACAAATACAACAACAACAACAACAACAACAACGTCAAATAACAAAAACAACGTCAAATAAAAAACAATAACAACGTCAAATAAACAACAACAGCAACGTCAAATAAACAATAACAACAACAGCAACGTCAAATAAATAACAACAACAACGTCAAATAAACAACAACAACAACAACATCAAATAAACAACAACAACAACGTCAAATAAACAACAACAACTAAAACAACGTCAAATAAACAACAACAACAACAACAACAACGTCAAATAAACAACAACACCAACAACGCCAACAACAACAACAACGTCAACAACAACAACAATGTCAAATAAACAACAACAACAACGTCAAATAAACAACAACAACAACAACAACGTCAAATAAACAACGACAACAACAACGTCAAATAAACAACAACAACAACAACGTCAACAAAAACAACGTCAAATAAACAACAACAACAACAACGTCAAATAAACAAGAACAACAACACCGTCAAATAAAAAACAACAACAACAACAACGTCAAATAAACAAGAACAACAACGTCAAATAAACAACAACAACAACAACAACAATGTCAAATAAATAACTACAACAACAACAACGTCAAATAAACAACAACAACAACAACGTCAAATAAACAACAACAACAACGTCAAATAAACAACAGCAACAACAACGTCAAATAAACAACAACAATAACCACAACGTCAAATAAGCAACAACAACAACAACAAATACAACAACAACAACAACAACGTCAAATAACAAAAACAATGCCAAATAAACAACAATAACAACGTCAAATAAACAACAACAACAACGTCAAATAAACAATAACAACAACAACAAAGTCAAATAAATAACAACAACAACGTCAAATAAACAACAACAACACCAATGTCAAATAAACAACAACAACAACATCAAATAAACAACAACAACAACAACGTCAAATAAACAACCACAATAACAACAACAACAACGTCGAATAAACAACAAAAACAACGTCAAATAAACAATAACAACAACGTCAAATAAACAATAACAACAACAACATCAACAACAACAAAAACGTCAAATAAACAACAACAATAACAATGTCAAATAAACAACAACAACAACGCCAAATAAACAACAACAACTAAAAAAACGTCAAATAAACAACAACAACAACAACAACAACAATGTCAACAATAACAACGTCAAATAAACAACAACAACAACAACAACGTCAAATAAACAACAACAACTAAAGCAACGTCAATTAAACAACAGCAACAACAACAACAACGTCAAATAAACAACAACACCAACAACGTCAACAACAATAACAACAACAACAATGTCAAATAAACAACAACAACAACAACAATGTCAAATAAACAACAACAACAACAACATCAAATAAACAACAACAACAACGTCAAATAAACAACAACAATAACAACAACAACAACAACAACGTCAAATAAACAACAACAACAACGTCAAATAAACAACAACAACAACAACAACATCAACAACAACAAAAACGTCAAATAAACAACAACAACAACAACGTCAACAATAACAACTACGTCAAATAAACAACAACAACAACAATGTCAACAACAACAATGTCAAATAAACAACAACCACAACGCCAAATAAGCAACGACAACTAAAACAACATCAAATAAACAACAACAACAACAACAACAACGTCAAATAAACAACAACACCAACACCAACAACAACAATGGTGTCAAATAAACAACAACAACGACAACGTCAACAATGAAAACAACAATGTCAAATAAACAACAACAACAACAATGTCAAATAAACAACAACAACAACAACAATGTCAACAACAACAACAACAACGTCAAATAGACAACAACAACAACAACGTCAACAACAACAACGTCAAATAAATAACAACAACAACGTCAAATAAACAACAACAACAACACCGTCAAATAAAAAACAACAACAACAACGTCAAATAAACAACAACAACAACGTCAAATAAACAACAACAACAACAATGTCAAATAAATAACTACAACAACAACGTCAAATAAACAACAACAACAACAACAACGTCAAATAAACAACAACAACAACAACGTCAAATAAACAACAGCAACAACAACGTCAAATAAACAACAACAATAACCACAACGTCAAATAAGCAACAACAACAACAACAAATACAACAACAACAACAACGTCAAATAACAAAAACAATGACAAATAAACAACAATAACAACGTCAAATAAACAACAACAACAACAACGTCAAATAAACAATAACAACAACAACGTCAAATAAATAACAACAACAACAACGTCAAATAAACAACAACAACACCAACGTCAAATAAACAACAACAACAACATGAAATAAACAACAACAACAACAACGTCAAATAAACAACAACAATAACAACAACAACAACGTCAAATAAACAACAAAAACAACATCAAATAAACAATAACAACAACGTCAAATAAACAACAACAACAACAACAACATCAACAACAACAAAAACGTCAAATAAACAACAAAAACGTCAAATAAACAACAACAACAACAACGTCAACAACAACAACAACAACAACAACAACGTCAACAACAACAACAACTATGTCAAATAAACAACAACAACAACAACAACGTCAAATAAACAACAACAACTAAAACAACGTCAAATAAACAACAACAACAACAACAACGTCAAATAAACAACAACACCAACAACGTCAACAACAACAACAACGTCAAATAAATAACTACAAAAACAACAACAACAATGGTGTCAAATAAACAACAACAACAACAACGTCAACAACAACAACAACAACGTCAAATAAACAACAACAATAACCACAACGTCAAATAAGCAACAACAACAACAACAAATACAACAACAACAACAACGTCAAATAACAAAAACAATGCCAAATAAACAACAATAACAACGTCAAATAAACAACAACAACAACGTCAAATAAACAATAACAACAACAACAACGTCAAATAAACAATAACAACAACAACAACGTCAAATAAATAACAACAACAACAACGTCAAATAAACAACAACAATAACAACAACAACAACGTCAAATAAACAACAAAAACAACGTCAAATAAACAATAACAACAACGTCAAATAAACAACAACAACAACAACAACATCAACAACAACAAAAACGTCAAATAAACAACAACAACAACAACAACGTCAACAACAACAACAACTATGTCAAATAAACAACAACAACAACAACGTCAAATAAACAACAACAACTAAAACAACGTCAAATAAACAACAACAACAACAACAATGTGAAATAAACAACAACACCAACAACGTCAACAACAACAACAACAATGTCAAATAAACCACAACAACAACGTCAACAACAACAACAATGTTAAATAAACAACAACAACAACAACATCAAATAAACAACAACAACAACGTCAAATAAACAACAACAACAACAACAACGTCAAATAAACAACAACACCAACAACGCCAACAACAACAACAACGTCAAATAAACAACTACAAAAACAACAACAACAATGGTGTCAAATAAACAACAACAACAACAACGTCAACAACAACAACAACAATGTCAAATAAACAACAACAACAATGTCAAATAAACAACAACAACAACGTCAAATAAACAACAACAACAACAACAACGTCAAATAAACAACGATAACAACAACGTCAAATAAACAACAACAACAACAACGTCAACAAAAACAACGTCAAATAAACAACAACAACAACACCGTCAAATAAAAAACAACAACAACGTCAAATAAACAACAACAACAACGTCAAATAAACAACAGCAACAACAACAACAACGTCAAATAAACAACAACAACAACAACAAGGTCAAATAAACAACAACGACGACAACGTCAAATAAACAACAGCAACAACAACAACAACGTCAAATAAACAACAACAACAACAACGTTAACCACAACAACAACGTCAAATAAACAACAACAACAACAACAACGTCAAATAAACAACAACAACAACAACAACGTCAAATAAACAACAGCAACAACAACGTCAAATAAACAACAACAATAACCACAACGTCAAATAAGCAACAATAACAACAACAAATACAACAACAACAACAACAACGTCAAATAAACAACAACAACAACATCAAATAAACAACAACAACAACAACGTCAAATAAACAACAATAATAACAACAACAACGTCAAATAAACAACAAAAACAACGTCAAATAAACAATAACAACAACGTCAAATAAACAACAAAAACAACGTCAAATAAACAATAACAACAACAACATCAACAACAACAAAAACGTCAAATAAACAACAACAACAACAACAACGTCAAATAAACAACAACAACAACAACACCGTCAAATAAACAACAACAACGTCAAATAAACAAAAACAACAACGTCAAATAAACAACAACAACAATAACAACGTCAAATAAACAACAACAACAACGTCAAATAAACAACAACAACAACAACATCAAATAAACAACAACAACGTCAAATAAACAACAACAACAACAACGTCAACAACAACAACAATGTCAAATAAACAACAACAACAACATCAAATAAACAACAACAACAAAGTCAAATAAACAACAGCAACAACAACGTTAAATAAATAACCACAATAACAACAACGTCAAATAAGCAACAACAACAACAACAACAACAAATACAACAACAACAACAACAACAACAACAACAACGTCAAATAACAAAAACAACGTCAAATAAAAAACAATAACAACGTCAAATAAACAACAACAGCAACGTCAAATAAACAATAACAACAACAGCAACGTCAAATAAATAACAACAACAACGTCAAATAAACAACAACAACAACATCAAATAAACAACAACAACAACGTCAAATAAACAACAACAACTAAAACAACGTCAAATAAACAACAACAACAACAACAACGTCAAATAAACAACAACACCAACAACGCCAACAACAACAACAACGTCAAATAAATAACTACAAAAACAACAACAACAATGGTGTCAAATAAACAACAACAACAACAACGTCAACAACAACAACAACAATGTCAAATAAACAACAACAACAACGTCAAATAAACAACAACAACAACAACAACGTCAAATAAACAACGACAACAACAACGTCAAATAAACAACAACAACAACAACGTCAACAAAAACAACGTCAAATAAACAACAACAACAACAACGTCAAATAAACAAGAATAACAACACCGTCAAATAAAAAACAACAACAACAACAACGTCAAATAAACAAGAACAACAACGTCAAATAAACAACAACAACAACAACAATGTCAAATAAATAACTACAACAACAACAACGTCAAATAAACAACAACAACAACAACGTCAAATAAACAACAACAACAACAACGTCAAATAAACAACAGCAACAACAACGTCAAATAAACAACAACAATAACCACAACGTCAAATAAGCAACAACAACAACAACAAATACAACAACAACAACAACAACGTCAAATAACAAAAACAATGCCAAATAAACAACAATAACAACGTCAAATAAACAACAACAACAACGTCAAATAAACAGTAACAACAACAACAAAGTCAAATAAATAACAACAACAACGTCAAATAAACAACAACAACACCAATGTCAAATAAACAACAACAACAACATCAAATAAACAACAACAACAACAACAACGTCAAATAAACAACCACAATAACAACAACAACAACGTCGAATAAACAACAAAAACAACGTCAAATAAACAATAACAACAACGTCAAATAAACAATAACAACAACAACATCAACAACAACAAAAACGTCAAATAAACAACAACAATAACAATGTCAAATAAACAACAACAACAACGCCAAATAAACAACAACAACTAAAAAAACGTCAAATAAACAACAACAACAACAACAACAACAATGTCAACAATAACAACGTCAAATAAACAACAACAACAACAACAACGTCAAATAAACAACAACAACTAAAGCAACGTCAATTAAACAACAGCAACAACAACAACAACGTCAAATAAACAACAACACCAACAACGTCAACAACAATAACAACAACAACAATGTCAAATAAACAACAACAACAACAACAACAATGTCAAATAAACAACAACAACAACAACATCAAATAAACAACAACAACAACGTCAAATAAACAACAACAATAACAACAACAACAACAACAACGTCAAATAAACAACAACAACGTCAAATAAACAACAACAACAACAACAACATCAACAACAACAAAAACGTCAAATAAACAACAACAACAACAACGTCAACAATAACAACTACGTCAAATAAACAACAACAACAACAATGTCAACAACAACAATGTCAAATAAACAACAACCACAACGCCAAATAAGCAACGACAACTAAAACAACGTCAAATAAACAACAACAACAACAACAACAACAACGTCAAATAAACAACAACACCAACACCAACAACAACAATGGTGTCAAATAAACAACAACAACGACAACGTCAACAATGAAACCAACAATGTCAAATAAACAACAACAACAACAATGTCAAATAAACAACAACAACAACAACAATGTCAACAACAACAACAACGTCAAATAGACAACAACAACAACAACGTCAACAACAACAACGTCAAATAAATAACAACAACAACGTCAAATAAACAACAACAACAACACCGTCAAATAAAAAACAACAACAACAACGTCAAATAAACAACAACAACAACGTCAAATAAACAACAACAACAACAATGTCAAATAAATAACTACAACAACAACGTCAAATAAACAACAACAACAACAACAACGTCAAATAAACAACAACAACAACAACGTCAAATAAACAACAGCAACAACAACGTCAAATAAACAACAACAATAACCACAACGTCAAATAAGCAACAACAACAACAACAAATACAACAACAACAACAACGTCAAATAACAAAAACAATGACAAATAAACAACAATAACAACGTCAAATAAACAACAACAACAACAACGTCAAATAAACAATAACAACAACAACAACGTCAAATAAATAACAACAACAACAACGTCAAATAAACAACAACAACACCAACGTCAAATAAACAACAACAACAACATGAAATAAACAACAACAACAACAACGTCAAATAAACAACAACAATAACAACAACAACAACGTCAAATAAACAACAAAAACAACATCAAATAAACAATAACAACAACGTCAAATAAACAACAACAACAACAACAACATCAACAACAACAAAAACGTCAAATAAACAACAAAAACGTCAAATAAACAACAACAACAACAACGTCAACAACAACAACAACAACAACAACGTCAACAATAACAACAACTATGTCAAATAAACAACAACAACAACAACAACGTCAAATAAACAACAACAACTAAAACAACGTCAAATAAACAACAACAACAACAACAACGTCAAATAAACAACAACACCAACAACGTCAACAACAACAACAACAATGTCAAATAAACAACAACAACGTCAACAACAACAACAATGTTAAATAAACAACAACAACAACAACATCAAATAAACAACAACAACAACGTCAAATAAACAACAACAATAACAACAACAACAACGTCAAATAAACAACAACAAAAACGTCAAATAAACAAAAATTACAAAGTCAAATAAACAACAACAACAACAACAACAACTACATCAACAACAATAACAAAAACGTCAAATAATCAACAACAACAATGTCAACAACAACAATGTCAAATAAACAACAACAACAACGCCAAATAAACAACAACAACTAAAACTACGTCAAATAAACAACAACAACAACAACGTCAAATAAACAACAACAACAACAACAACAATGTCAAATAACAACAACAACAACAACGTCAAATAACAACAACAACAATGTCAAATAAACAACAACAACAACAACGTCAAATAAACAACAACAACAACAATGTCAACAACAACAACAACGTCAAATAAACAACAACAACAACGTCGAATAAACAACAATGTCAACAACAACAACAACAACAACGTCAAATAAACGACAACAACAACAACGTCAACAACAACAACAACATCAAATAAACAACAACAACAACAACAACGTCAAATAAACAACAACAACAACAACACCGTCAAATAAACAACAACAACGTCAAATAAACAAAAACAACAACGTCAAATAAACAACAACAACAACAACGTCAAATAAACAACAACAACAACGTCAAATAAACAACAACAACAACAACATCAAATAAACAACAACAACGTCAAATAAACAACAACAACAACAACAACAACGTCAACAACAACAACAATGTCAAATAAACAACGACAACAACAACATCAAATAAACAACAACAACAACAACAACAACGTCAACAACAACAACAATGTCAAATAAACAACAACAACAACAACATCAAATAAACAACAACAACAACAACAAAGTCAAATAAACAACAGCAACAACAACGTCAAATAAACAACCACAATAACAACAACGTCAAATAAGCAACAACAACAACAACAACAACAACAAATACAACAACAACAACAACAACAACAACAACAACGTCAAATAACAAAAACAACGTCAAATAAAAAACAATAACAACGTCAAATAAACAACAACAACAACAACGTCAAATAAACAATAACAACAACAACAACAACGTCAAATAAACAACAACACCAACAACGCCAACAACAACAACAACGTCAAATAAACAACTACAAAAACAACAACAACAATGGTGTCAAATAAACAACAACAACAACAATGTCAAATAAACAACAACAACAACGTCAAATAAACAACAACAACAGCAACAATAACGTCAAATAAACAACGACAACAACAACGTCAAATAAAAAACAACAACAACAACAACGTCAACAAAAACAACGTCAAATAAACAACAACAACAACAACAACAACAACGTCAAATAAACAACAACAGCAACACCGTCAAATAAAAAACAACAACAACAACGTCAAGTAAACAACAACAACAACGTCAAATAAACAACAACAACAACAATGTCAAATAAATAACTACAACAACAACAACGTCAAATAAACAACAACAACAACAACGTCAAATAAACAACAACAACAACAACGTCAAATAAACAACAGCAACAACAACGTCAAATAAACAACAACAATAACCACAACGTCAAAAAAGCAACAACAACAACAACAAATACAACAACAACAACAACGTCAAATAACAAAAACAATGCCAAATAAACAACAATAACAACGTCAAATAAACAACAACAACAACAACGTCAAATAAACAATAACAACAACAACAACGTCAAATAAATAACAACAATAACAACAACGTCAAATAAACAACAACAATAACAACAACAACAACGTCAAATAAACAACAAAAACAACGTCAAATAAACAATAACAACAACGTCAAATAAACAACAACAACAACAACAACATCAACAACAACAAAAACGTCAAATAAACAACAACAACAACAACAACAACGTCAACAACACCAACAACTATGTCAAATAAACAACAACAACAACAACGTCAAATAAACAACAACAACTAAAACAACGTCAAATAAACAACAACAACAACAACAACGTCAAATAAACAACAACACCAACAACGTCAACAACAACAACAACAATGTCAAATAAACAACAACAACAACGTCACCAACAACAACAATGTTAAATAAACAACAACAACAACAACATCAAATAAACAACAACAACAACGTCAAATAAACAACAACAATATCAACAACAACAACAACGTCAAATAAACAACAACAACAACAACGTCAAATAAACAACAACAACAACGTCAAATAAACAACAACAACAACAACGTCAAATAAACAACAACAACAACGTCAAATAAACAACAACAACAACAACTACATCAACAACAATAACAAAAACATCAAATAATCAACAACAACAATGTCAACAACAACAATGTCAAATAAACAACAACAACAACGCCAAATAAACAACAACAACTAAAACTACGTCAAATAAACAACAACAACAACAACGTCAAATAAACAACAACAACAACAACAACAATGTCAAATAACAACAACAACAACAACGTCAAGTAACAACAACAACAATGTCAAATAAACAACAACAACAACAACAACGTCAAATAAACAACAACAACAACAATGTCAACAACAACAACAACGTCAAATAAACAACAACAACAACGTCAAATAAACAACAACGTCAACAACAACAACAACAACAACGTCAAATAAACAACAACAACAACAACGTCAACAACAACAACAACGTCAAATAAACAACAACAACAACAACAACAACGTCAAATAAACAACAACAACAACAACACCGTCAAATAAACAACAACAACGTCAAATAAACAAAAACAACAACGTCAAATAAACAACAACAACAACAACGTCAAATAAACAACAACAACAACGTCAAATAAACAACAACAACATCAAATAAACAACAACAACGTCAAATAAACAACAACAACAACAACAACGTCAACAACAACAACAATGTCAAATAAACAACAACAAAATCAAATAAACAGCAACAACAACAAAGTCAAATAAACAACAGCAACAACAACGTCAAATAAACAACCACAATAACAACAACGTCAAATAAGCAACAACAACAACAACAACAACAACAACAAATACAACAACAACAACAACAACAACAACAACGTCAAATAACAAAAACAACGTCAAATAAAAAACAATAACAACGTCAAATAAACAACAACAACAACGTCAAATAAACAATAACAACAACAGCAACGTCAAATAAATAACAACAACAACGTCAAATAAACAACAACAACAACAATGTCAAATAAACAACAACAACAACGTCAAATAAACAACAACAACTAAAACAACGTCAAATAAACAACAACAACAACAACAACGTCAAATAAACAACAACACCAACAATGCCAACAACAACAACAACGTCAAATAAACAACTACAAAAACAACAACAACAATGGTGTCAAATAAACAACAACAACAACAACGTCAACAACAACAACAACAATGTCAAATAAACAACAACAACAATGTCAAATAAACAACAACAACAACGTCAAATAAACAACAACAACAACAACAACAACAACGTCAAATAAACAACGATAACAACAACGTCAAATAAACAACAACAACAACAACAACGTCAACAAAAACAACGTCAAATAAACAACAACAACAATACCGTCAAATAAACAACAACAACGACAATAACAACGTCAAATAAACAACAGCAACAACAACAACAATGTCAAATAAACAACAACAACAAGGTCAAATAAACAACAACGACGACAACGTCAAATAAACAACAGCAACAACAACAACAACAGCGTCAAATAAACAACAACAACAACAACGTTAACAACAACAACAACGTCAAATAAACAACAACAACAACAACAACGTCAAATAAACAACAACAACAACAACGTCAAATAAACAACAGCAACAACAACGTCAAATAAACAACAACAATAACCACAACGTCAAATAAGCAACAATAACAACAACAAATACAACAACAACAACAACAACAACGTCAAATAAACAACAACAACAACATCAAATAAACAACAACAACAACAACAACGTCAAATAAACAACAATAATAACAACAACAACGTCAAATAAACAACAAAAACAACGTCAAATAAACAATAACAACAACGTCAAATAAACAACAAAAACAACGTCAAATAAACAATAACAACAACAACATCAACAACAACAAAAACGTCAAATAAACAACAACAACAACAACAACAACAATGTCAAATAAACAACAACAACAACGCCAAATAAACAACAACAACTAAAACAACGTCAAATAAACAACAACACCAACAACGTCAACAACAACAACAACAATGTCAAATAAACAACAACAACGTCAACAACAACAACAATGTTAAATAAACAACAACAACAACAACATCAAATAAACAACAATAACAACGTCAAATAAACAACAACAATAACAACAACAACAACGTCAAATAAACAACAACAACAACGTCAAATAAACAACAACAACAACGTCAAATAAACAACAACAACAACAACTACATCAACAACAATAACAAAAACGTCAAATAATCAACAACAACAATGTCAACAACAACAATGTCAAATAAACAACAACAACAACGCCAAATAAACAACAACAACTAAAACTACGTCAAATAAACAACAACAACAACAACAACGTCAAATAAACAACAACAACAACAACAACAATGTCAAATAAAAACAACAACAACAACGTCAAATAACAACAACAACAATGTCAAATAAACAACAACAACAACAACGTCAAATAAACAACAACAACAACAATGTCAACAACAACAACAACGTCAAATAAACAACAACGTCAACAACAACAACAACAACGTCAAATAAACAACAACAACAACAACGTCAACAACAACAACATCAAATAAACAACAAAAACAACAACGTCAAATAAAGAACAACAACAACACCGTCAAATAAACAACAACAACGTCAAATAAACAAAAACAACAACGTCAATTAAACAACAACAACAACAACGTCAAATAAACAACAACAACAACGTCAAATAAACAACAACAACAACAACATCAAATAAACAACAACAACGTCAAATAAACAACAACAACAACAACGTCAATAACAACAACAATGTCAAATAAACAACAACAACAACAACATCAAATAAACAACAACAACAACAACAACAAAGTCAAATAAACAACAACAATAACAACGTCAAATAAACAACCACAATAACAACAACGTCAAATAAGCAACAACAACAACAACAACAACAACAACAAATACAACAACAACAACAACAACAACAACAACAACGTCAAATAACAAAAACAACGTCAAATAAAAAACAACAACAACGTCAAATAAACAACAACAACAACGTCAAATAAACAATAACAACAACAACAACAACAACGTCAAATAAACAACAATACCAACAACGCCAACAACAACAACGTCAAATAAACAACTACAAAAACAACAACAACAATGGTGTCAAATAAACAACAACAACAACAACGTCAACAACAACAACAACAATGTCAAATAAAATGCAACAACAACGTCAAATAAACAACAACAACAACAACAATAACGTCAAATAAACAACGACAACAACAACGTCAAATAAACAACAACAACAACAACAACAACGTCAACAAAAACAACGTCAAATAAACAACAACAACAACAACAACGTCAAATAAACAACAACAGCAACACCGTCAAATAAAAAACAACAACAACAACGTCAAATAAACAACAACAACAACGTCAAATAAACAACAACAACAACAACAATGTCAAATAAATAACTACAACAACAACAACGTCAAATAAACAACAACAACAACGTCAAATAAACAACAACAACAACAACGTCAAATAAACAACAGCAACAACAACGTCAAATAAAGAACAACAATAACCACAACGTCAAATAAGCAACAACAACAACAACAAATACAACAACAACAACAACGTCAAATAACAAAAAGAATGCCAAATAAACAACAATAACAACGTCAAATAAACAACAACAACAACGTCAAATAAACAATAACAACAACAACAACGTGAAATAAACAATAACAACAACAACAACGTCAAATAAATAACAACAACAACAACGTCAAATAAACAACAACAATAACAACAACAACAACGTCAAATAAACAACAAAAACAACGTCAAATAAACAATAACAACAACGTCAAATAAACAACAACAACAACAACAACATCAACAACAACAAAAACGTCAAATAAACAACAACAACAACAACAACAACGTCAACAACAACAACAACTATGTCAAATAAACAACAACAACAACAACGTCAAATAAACAACAACAACTAAAACAACGTCAAATAAACAACAACAACAACAACAATGTGAAATAAACCACAACACCAACAACGTCAACAACAACAACAACAATGTCAAATAAACCACAACAACAACGTCAACAACAACAACAATGTTAAATAAACAACAACAACAACAACATCAAATAAACAACAACAACAACAACAACGTCAAATAAACAACAACACCAACAACGCCAACAACAACAACAACGTCAAATAAACAACTACAAAAACAACAACAACAATGGTGTCAAATAAACAACAACAACAACAACGTCAACAACAACAACAATGTCAAATAAACAACAACAACAATGTCAAATAAACAACAACAACAACGTCAAATAAACAACAACAACAACAACAACGTCAAATAAACAACGATAACAACAACGTCAAATAAACAACAACAACAACAACGTCAACAAAAACAACGTCAAATAAACAACAACAACAACACCGTCAAATAAAAAACAACAACAACGTCAAATAAACAACAACAACAACGTCAAATAAACAACAACAACAACAACAACAACGTCAAATAAATAACTACAACAACAACGTCAAATAAACAACAACAACAACAACAACAACGTCAAATAAACAACAACAACGACAACAACAACGTCAAATAAACAACAGCAACAACAACAACAACGTCAAATAAACAACAACAACAACAACAAGGTCAAATAAACAACAACGACGACAACGTCAAATAAACAACAGCAACAACAACAACAACGTCAAATAAACAACAACAACAACAACGTTAACC
The DNA here is from genome assembly GCA_948472305.1 of Vicia faba. Taxonomy (NCBI): domain Eukaryota; kingdom Viridiplantae; phylum Streptophyta; class Magnoliopsida; order Fabales; family Fabaceae; genus Vicia; species Vicia faba. The sequence continues at coordinate 395,849,063 of OX451739.1, forward strand.
ACAACAACAACGTCAAATAAACAACAAGAACAACAACAACGTCAAATAAACAACAACAACAACAACAACGTCAAATAAACAACAGCAACAACAACGTCAAATAAACAACAACAATAACCACAACGTCAAATAAGCAACAATAACAACAACAAATACAACAACAACAACAACAACGTCAAATAAACAACAACAACAACATCAAATAAACAACAACAACAACAACAACGTCAAATAAACAACAATAATAACAACAACAACGTCAAATAAACAACAAAAACAACGTCAAATAAACAATAACAACAACGTCAAATAAACAACAAAAACAACGTCAAATAAACAATAACAACAACAACATCAAAAACAACAAAAACGTCAAATAAACAACAACAACAACAACAACAACAATGTCAAATAAACAACAACAACAACGCCAAATAAACAACAACAACTAAAACAACGTCAAATAAACAACAACACCAACAACGTCAACAACAACAACAACAATGTCAAATAAACAACAACAACGTCAACAACAACAACAATGTTAAATAAACAACAACAACAACAACAACATCAAATAAACAACAACAACAACGTCAAATAAACAACAACAATAACAACAACAACAACGTCAAATAAACAACAACAACAACGTCAAATAAACAACAACAACAACGTCAAATAAACAACAACAACAACAACTACATCAACAACAATAACAAAAACGTCAAATAATCAACAACAACAATGTCAACAACAACAATGTCAAATAAACAACAACAACAACGCCAAATAAACAACAACAACTAAAACTACGTCAAATAAACAACAACAACAACAACAACGTCAAATAAACAACAACAACAACAATGTCAAATAAAAACAACAACAACAACGTCAAATAACAACAACAACAATGTCAAATAAACAACAACAACAACAACGTCAAATAAACAACAACAACAACAATGTCAACAACAACAACAACGTCAAATAAACAACAACGTCAACAACAACAACAACAACAACGTCAAATAAACAACAACAACAACAATGTCAACAACAACAACATCAAATAAACAACAACAACAACAACGTCAAATAAACAACAACAACAACACCGTCAAATAAACAACAACAACGTCAAATAAACAAAAACAACAACGTCAATTAAACAACAACAACAACAACGTCAAATAAACAACAACAACAACGTCAAATAAACAACAACAACAACAACATCAAATAAACAACAACAACGTCAAATAAACAACATCAACAACAACGTCAACAACAACAACAATGTCAAATAAACAACAACAACAACAACAACATCAAATAAACAACAACAACAACAACAACAAAGTCAAATAAACAACAGCAATAACAACGTCAAATAAACAACCACAATAACAACAACGTCAAATAAGCAACAACAACAACAACAACAACAACAAATACAACAACAACAACAACAACAACAACAACAACAACAACAACAACGTCAAATAACAAAAACAACGTCAAATAAAAAACAATAACAACGTCAAATAAACAACAACAACAACGTCAAATAAACAATAACAACAACAACAACAACGTCAAATAAACAACAATACCAACAACGCCAACAACAACAACAACGTCAAATAAACAACTACAAAAACAACAACAACAATGGTGTCAAATAAACAACAACAACAACAACGTCAACAACAACAACAATGTCAAATAAACAACAACAACAACGTCAAATAAACAACAACAACAACAATAATAACGTCAAATAAACAACGACAACAACAACGTCAAATAAACAACAACAACAACAACAACAACGTCAACAAAAACAACGTCAAATAAACAACAACAACAACAACAACGTCAAATAAACAACAACAGCAACACCGTCAAATAAAAAACAACAACAACAACGTCAAATAAACAACAACAACAACGTCAAATAAACAACAACAACAACAATGTCAAATAAATAACTACAACAACAACAACGTCAAATAAACAACAACAACAACGTCAAATAAACAACAACAACAACGTCAAATAAACAACAGCAACAACAACGTCAAATAAACAACAAAAATAACCACAACGTCAAATAAGCAACAACAACAACAACATCAAATAAACAACAACAACAAATAAACAACAACAACAACACCGTCAAATAAACAACAACAACGTCAAATAAACAACAACAACTAAAACAACGTCAAATAAACAACAACAACAACAACAATGTCAAATAAACAACAACACCAACAACGCCAACAACAACAACAACGTCAAATAAACAACTACAAAAACAACAACAACAATGGTGTCAAATAAACAACAACAACAACAACGTCAACAACAACAACAACAATGTCAAATAAACAACAACAACAATGTCAAATAAACAACAACAACAACGTCAAATAAACAACAACAACAACAACAACGTCAAATAAACAACGATAACAACAACGTCAAATAAACAACAACAACAACAACGTCAACAAAAACAACGTCAAATAAACAACAACAACAACACCGTCAAATAAAAAACAACATCAACGTCAAATAAACAACAACAACAACGTCAAATAAACAACAACAACAACAACAACGTCAAATAAATAACTACAACAACAACGTCAAATAAACAACAACAACAACAACGTCAAATAAACAACAACAACGACAACAACAACGTCAAATAAACAACAGCAACAACAACAACAACGTCAAATAAACAACAACAACAAGGTCAAATAAACAACAACGACGACAACGTCAAATAAACAACAGCAACAACAACAACAACGTCAAATAAACAACAACAACAACAACGTTAACAACAACAACAACGTCAAATAAACAACAACAACAACAACAACGTCAAATAAACAACAACAACAACAACGTCAAATAAACAACAGCAACAACAACGTCAAATAAACAACAACAATAACCACAACGTCAAATAAGCAACAATAACAACAACAAATACAACAACAACAACGTCAAATAAACAACAACAACAACATCAAATAAACAACAACAACAACAACGTCAAATAAACAACAATAATAACAACAACAACGTCAAATAAACAACAAAAACAACGTCAAATAAACAATAACAACAACGTCAAATAAACAACAAAAACAACGTCAAATAAACAATAACAACAACAACATCAACAACAACAAAAACGTCAAATAAACAACAACAACAACAACAACAACAATGTCAAATAAACAACAACAACAACGCCAAATAAACAACAACAACTAAAACAACGTCAAATAAACAACAACAACAACAACAATGTCAACAATAACAATGTCAAATAAACAACAACAACAACAACGTCAAATAAACAACAACAACTAAAACAACGTCAAATAAACAACAACAACTAAAACAACGTCAAATAAACAACAACAACAATAACAACAACAACGTCAAATAAACAACAACACCAACAACGTCAACAACAATAACAACAACAACAATGTCAAATAAACAACAACAACAACAACAACAATGTCAAATAAACAACAACAACAACAACAACATCAAATAAACAACAACAACAACGTCAAATAAACAACAACAATAACAACAACAACAACGTCAAATAAACAACAACAACAACAACGTCAAATAAACAACAACAACGTCAAATAAACAACAACAACAACAACATCAACAACAACAAAAACGTCAAATAAACAACAACAACAACAACAACGTCAACAAGAACAACTACGTCAAATAAACAACAACAACAACAATGTCAACAACAACAATGTCAAATAAACAACAACAACGCCAAATAAGCAACAACAACTAAAACAACGTCAAATAAACAACAACAACAACAACAACAACAACAACAACAACGTCAAATAAACAACAACACCAACACCAACAACAACAATGGTGTCAAATAAACAACAACAACGACAACGTCAACAATAACAACAACAATGTCAAATAAACAATAACAACAACAACAACGTCAAATAAACAACAACAACAACAACAATGTCAACAACAACAACAACGTCAAATAAACAACAATAACAACAACGTCAACAACAACAACGTCAAATAAATAACAACAACAACAACGTCAAATAAAAAACAACAACAACACCGTCAAATAATAAACAACAACAACAACGTCAAATAAACAACAACAACAACGTCAAATAAACAACAACAACAACAACAATGTCAAATAAATAACTACAACAACAACAACGTCAAATAAACAACAACAACAACAACGTCAAATAAACAACAACAACAACGTCAAGTAAACAAAAGCAACAACAACGTCAAATAAACAACAACAATAACCACAACGTCAAATAAGCAACACCAACAACAACAAATACAACAACAACAACAACGTCAAATAACAAAAACAATGCCAAATAAACAACAATAACAACGTCAAATAAACAACAACAACAACAACGTCAAATAACAACAACAACAATGTTAAATAAACAACAACAACAACGTCAAATAAACAACAACAACAACAATGTCAACAACAACAACAACGTCAAATAAACAACAACAACAACGTCAAATAAACAACAACATCATCAACAACAACAACAACAACGTCAAATAAACAACAACAACAACAACAACGTCAACAACAACAACAACGTCAAATAAACAACAACAACAACAACAACAACGTCAAATAAACAACAACAACAACAACACCGTCAAATAAACAACAACAACGTCAAATAAACAAAAACAACAACGTCAAATAAACAACAACAACAACAACGTCAAATAAACAACAACAACAACGTCAAATAAACAACAACAACAACAACATCAAATAAACAACAACAACGTCAAATAAACAACAACAACAACAACAACGTCAACAACAACAACAATGTCAAATAAACAACAACAACAACAACAACAACAACAACGTCAAATAAATAACTACAACAACAACGTCAAATAAACAACAACAACAACAACAACGTCAAATAAACAACAACAACGACAACAACAACGTCAAATAAACAACAGCAACAACAACAACAACGTCAAATAAACAACAACAACAACAACAAGGTCAAATAAACAACAACGACGACAACGTCAAATAAACAACAGCAACAACAACAACAACGTCAAATAAACAACAACAACAACAACGTTAACCACAACAACAACGTCAAATAAACAACAAGAACAACAACAACGTCAAATAAACAACAACAACAACAACAACGTCAAATAAACAACAGCAACAACAACGTCAAATAAACAACAACAATAACCACAACGTCAAATAAGCAACAATAACAACAACAAATACAACAACAACAACAACAACGTCAAATAAACAACAACAACAACATCAAATAAACAACAACAACAACAACAACGTCAAATAAACAACAATAATAACAACAACAACGTCAAATAAACAACAAAAACAACGTCAAATAAACAATAACAACAACGTCAAATAAACAACAAAAACAACGTCAAATAAACAATAACAACAACAACATCAAAAACAACAAAAACGTCAAATAAACAACAACAACAACAACAACAACAATGTCAAATAAACAACAACAACAACGCCAAATAAACAACAACAACTAAAACAACGTCAAATAAACAACAACACCAACAACGTCAACAACAACAACAACAATGTCAAATAAACAACAACAACGTCAACAACAACAACAATGTTAAATAAACAACAACAACAACAACAACATCAAATAAACAACAACAACAACGTCAAATAAACAACAACAATAACAACAACAACAACGTCAAATAAACAACAACAACAACGTCAAATAAACAACAACAACAACGTCAAATAAACAACAACAACAACAACTACATCAACAACAATAACAAAAACGTCAAATAATCAACAACAACAATGTCAACAACAACAATGTCAAATAAACAACAACAACAACGCCAAATAAACAACAACAACTAAAACTACGTCAAATAAACAACAACAACAACAACAACGTCAAATAAACAACAACAACAACAATGTCAAATAAAAACAACAACAACAACGTCAAATAACAACAACAACAATGTCAAATAAACAACAACAACAACAACGTCAAATAAACAACAACAACAACAATGTCAACAACAACAACAACGTCAAATAAACAACAACGTCAACAACAACAACAACAACAACGTCAAATAAACAACAACAACAACAATGTCAACAACAACAACATCAAATAAACAACAACAACAACAACGTCAAATAAACAACAACAACAACACCGTCAAATAAACAACAACAACGTCAAATAAACAAAAACAACAACGTCAATTAAACAACAACAACAACAACGTCAAATAAACAACAACAACAACGTCAAATAAACAACAACAACAACAACATCAAATAAACAACAACAACGTCAAATAAACAACATCAACAACAACGTCAACAACAACAACAATGTCAAATAAACAACAACAACAACAACATCAAATAAACAACAACAACAACAACAACAAAGTCAAATAAACAACAGCAATAACAACGTCAAATAAACAACCACAATAACAACAACGTCAAATAAGCAACAACAACAACAACAACAACAACAAATACAACAACAACAACAACAACAACAACAACAACAACGTCAAATAACAAAAACAACGTCAAATAAAAAACAATAACAACGTCAAATAAACAACAACAACAACGTCAAATAAACAATAACAACAACAACAACAACGTCAAATAAACAACAATACCAACAACGCCAACAACAACAACAACGTCAAATAAACAACTACAAAAACAACAACAACAATGGTGTCAAATAAACAACAACAACAACAACGTCAACAACAACAACAATGTCAAATAAACAACAACAACAACGTCAAATAAACAACAACAACAACAATAATAACGTCAAATAAACAACGACAACAACAACGTCAAATAAACAACAACAACAACAACAACAACGTCAACAAAAACAACGTCAAATAAACAACAACAACAACAACAACGTCAAATAAACAACAACAGCAACACCGTCAAATAAAAAACAACAACAACAACGTCAAATAAACAACAACAACAACGTCAAATAAACAACAACAACAACAATGTCAAATAAATAACTACAACAACAACAACGTCAAATAAACAACAACAACAACGTCAAATAAACAACAACAACAACGTCAAATAAACAACAGCAACAACAACGTCAAATAAACAACAAAAATAACCACAACGTCAAATAAGCAACAACAACAACAACATCAAATAAACAACAACAACAAATAAACAACAACAACAACACCGTCAAATAAACAACAACAACGTCAAATAAACAACAACAACTAAAACAACGTCAAATAAACAACAACAACAACAACAATGTCAAATAAACAACAACACCAACAACGCCAACAACAACAACAACGTCAAATAAACAACTACAAAAACAACAACAACAATGGTGTCAAATAAACAACAACAACAACAACGTCAACAACAACAACAACAATGTCAAATAAACAACAACAACAATGTCAAATAAACAACAACAACAACGTCAAATAAACAACAACAACAACAACAACAACGTCAAATAAACAACGATAACAACAACGTCAAATAAACAACAACAACAACAACGTCAACAAAAACAACGTCAAATAAACAACAACAACAACACCGTCAAATAAAAAACAACATCAACGTCAAATAAACAACAACAACAACGTCAAATAAACAACAACAACAACAACAACGTCAAATAAATAACTACAACAACAACGTCAAATAAACAACATCAACAACAACGTCAAATAAACAACAACAACGACAACAACAACGTCAAATAAACAACAGCAACAACAACAACAACGTCAAATAAACAACAACAACAAGGTCAAATAAACAACAACGACGACAACGTCAAATAAACAACAGCAACAACAACAACAACGTCAAATAAACAACAACAACAACAACGTTAACAACAACAACAACGTCAAATAAACAACAACAACAACAACAACGTCAAATAAACAACAACAACAACAACGTCAAATAAACAACAGCAACAACAACGTCAAATAAACAACAACAATAACCACAACGTCAAATAAGCAACAATAACAACAACAAATACAACAACAACAACGTCAAATAAACAACAACAACAACATCAAATAAACAACAACAACAACAACGTCAAATAAACAACAATAATAACAACAACAACGTCAAATAAACAACAAAAACAACGTCAAATAAACAATAACAACAACGTCAAATAAACAACAAAAACAACGTCAAATAAACAATAACAACAACAACATCAACAACAACAAAAACGTCAAATAAACAACAACAACAACAACAACAACAATGTCAAATAAACAACAACAACAACGCCAAATAAACAATAACAACTAAAACAACGTCAAATAAACAACAACAACAACAACAATGTCAACAATAACAATGTCAAATAAACAACAACAACAACAACGTCAAATAAACAACAACAACTAAAACAACGTCAAATAAACAACAACAACTAAAACAACGTCAAATAAACAACAACAACAATAACAACAACAACGTCAAATAAACAACAACACCAACAACGTCAACAACAATAACAACAACAACAATGTCAAATAAACAACAACAACAACAACAACAATGTCAAATAAACAACAACAACAACAACAACATCAAATAAACAACAACAACAACGTCAAATAAACAACAACAATAACAACAACAACAACGTCAAATAAACAACAACAACAACAACGTCAAATAAACAACAACAACGTCAAATAAACAACAACAACAACAACATCAACAACAACAAAAACGTCAAATAAACAACAACAACAACAACAACAACGTCAACAAGAACAACTACGTCAAATAAACAACAACAACAACAATGTCAACAACAACAATGTCAAATAAACAACAACAACGCCAAATAAGCAACAACAACTAAAACAACGTCAAATAAACAACAACAACAACAACAACAACAACAACAACAACGTCAAATAAACAACAACACCAACACCAACAACAACAATGGTGTCAAATAAACAACAACAACGACAACGTCAACAATAACTACAACAATGTCAAATAAACAATAACAACAACAACAACGTCAAATAAACAACAACAACAACAACAATGTCAACAACAACAACAACGTCAAATAAACAACAATAACAACAACGTCAACAACAACAACGTCAAATAAATAACAACAACAACAACGTCAAATAAAAAACAACAACAACACCGTCAAATAATAAACAACAACAACAACGTCAAATAAACAACAACAACAACGTCAAATAAACAACAACAACAACAACAATGTCAAATAAATAACTACAACAACAACAACGTCAAATAAACAACAACAACAACAACGTCAAATAAACAACAACAACAACGTCAAGTAAACAAAAGCAACAACAACGTCAAATAAACAACAACAATAACCACAACGTCAAATAAGCAACACCAACAACAACAAATACAACAACAACAACAACGTCAAATAACAAAAACAATGCCAAATAAACAACAATAACAACGTCAAATAAACAACAACAACAACAACGTCAAATAACAACAACAACAATGTTAAATAAACAACAACAACAACGTCAAATAAACAACAACAACAACAATGTCAACAACAACAACAACGTCAAATAAACAACAACAACAACGTCAAATAAACAACAACATCATCAACAACAACAACAACAACGTCAAATAAACAACAACAACAACAACAACAACGTCAACAACAACAACAACGTCAAATAAACAACAACAACAACAACAACAACAACGTCAAATAAACAACAACAACAACAACACCGTCAAATAAACAACAACAACGTCAAATAAACAAAAACAACAACGTCAAATAAACAACAACAACAACAACGTCAAATAAACAACAACAACAACATCAAATAAACAACAACAACAACAACATCAAATAAACAACAACAACGTCAAATAAACAACAACAACAACAACAACGTCAACAACAACAACAATGTCAAATAAACAACAACAACAACATCAAATAAACAACAACAACAACAAAGTCAAATAAACAACAGCAACAACAACGTCAAATAAACAACCACAATAACAACAACGTCAAATAAGCAACAACAACAACAACAACAACAACAAATACAACAACAACAACAACAACAACAACAACAACAACAACGTCAAATAACAAAAACATCGTCAAATAAAAAACAATAACATTGTCAAATAAACAACAACAACAACCTCAAATAAAAAATAACAACAACAACAACAACAACGTCAAATAAACAACAACACCAACAACGCCAACAACAACAACAACGTCAAATAAACAACTACAAAAACAACAACAACAATGGTGTCAAATAAACAACAACAACAACAACGTCAACAACAACAACAACAATGTCAAATAAACAACAACAACAACGTCAAATAAACAACAACAACAACAACAACGTCAAATAAACAACGACAACAACAACGTCAAATAAACAACAACAACAACAACAACGTCAACAAAAACAACGTCAAATAAACAACAACAACAACAACAATGTCAAATAAACAACAACAGCAACACCGTCAAATAAAAAACAACAACAACAACGTCAAGTAAACAACAACAACAACGTCAAATAAACAACAACAACAACAACAATGTCAAATAAATAACTACAACAACAACAACGTCAAATAAACAACAACAACAACAACGTCAAATAAACAACAACAACAACAACAACGTCAAATAAACAACAGCAACAACAACGTCAAATAAACAACAACAATAACCACAATGTCAAATAAGCAACAACAACAACAACAACAAATACAACAACAAATACAACAACAACAACAACGTCAAATAACAAAAACAATGCCAAATAAACAACAATAACAACGTCAAATAAACAACAACAACAACGTCAAATAAACAACAACAACAACAACTACATCAACAACAATAACAAAAACGTCAAATAATCAACAACAACAATGTCAACAACAACAATGTCAAATAAACAACAACAACAACGCCAAATAAACAACAACAACTAAAACTACGTCAAATAAACAACAACAACAACAACGTCAAATAAACAACAACAACAACAACAACAATGTCAAATAACAACAACAACAACAACGTCAAATAACAACAACAACAATGTCAAATAAACAACAACAACAACAACAACGTCAAATAAACCACAACAACGACAATGTCAACAACAACAACAACGTCAAATAAACAACAACAACAACGTCAAATAAACAACAACGTCAACAACAACAACAACAACGTCAAATAAATAACAACAACAACAACAACGTCAACAACAACAACAACGTCAAATAAACAACAACAACAACAACAACAACAACGTCAAATAAACAACAACAACAACACCGTCAAATAAACAACAACAACGTCAAATAAACAAAAACAACAACGTCAAATAAACAACAACAACAACAACAACAACGTCAAATAAACAACAACAACAACGTCAAATAAACAACAACAACAACAACATCAAATAAACAACAACAACGTCAAATAAACAACAACAACAACAACAACGTCAACAACAACAACAATGTCAAATAAACAACAACAACAACATCAAATAAACAACAACAACAACAAAGTCAAATAAACAACAGTAACAACAACGTCAAATAAACAACCACAATAACAACAACGTCAAATAAGCAACAACAACAACAACAACAACAACAAATACAACAACAACAACAACAACAACGTCAAATAACAAAAACAACGTCAAATAAAAAACAATAACAACGTCAAGTAAACAACAACAACAACGTCAAATAAACAATAACAACAACAGCAACGTCAAATAAATAATAACAACAGCGTCAAATAAACAACAACAACAACAACAACAACGTCAAATAAACAACAACAACAACGTCAAATAAACAACAACAACTAAAACAACGTCAAATAAACAACAACAACAACAACGTCAAATATACAACAACACCAACAACGCTAACAACAACAACAACGTCAAATAAACAACTAAAAAACAACAACAACAATGGTGTCAAATAAACAACAACAACAACAACGTCAACAACAACAACAACAATGTCAAATAAACAACAACAACAATGTCAAATAAACAACAACAACAACATCAAATAAACAACAACAACAACAACGTCAAATAAACAACGATAACAACAACGTCAAATAAACAACAACAACAACGTCAACAAAAACAACGTCAAATAAACAACAACAACAACACCGTCAAATAAAAAACAACAACAACATCAAATAAACAACAACAACAACGTCAAATAAACAACAACAACAACAACAACAACGTCAAATAAATAACTACAACAACAACGTCAAATAAACAACAACAACAACAACAACGTCAAATAAACAACAACGACGACAACAACAACGTCAAATAAACAACAGCAACAACAACAACAACGTCAAATAAACAACAACAACAACGTCAAATAAACAACAACGACGACAACGTCAAATAAACAACAGCAACAACAACAACAACGTCAAATAAATAACAACAACAACAACGTTAACAACAACAACAACGTCAAATAAACAACAACAACAACAACAACGTCAAATAAACAACAACAACAACAACAACAACAACGTCAAATAAGCAACAACAACAACGTCATATAAACAACAACAACAACAACATCAAATAAACAACAACAACGTCAAATAAACAACAACAACAACAACAACGTCAACAACAACAACAATGTCAAATAAACAACAACAACAACATCAAATAAACAACAACAACAACAAAGTCAAATAAACAACAGCAACAACAACGTCGAATAAACAACCACAATAACAACAACGTCAAATAAGCAACAACAACAACAACAACAACAACAAATACAACAATAACAACAACAACAACAACAACAACGTCAAATAACAAAAACATCGTCAAATAAAAAACAATAACAACGTCAAATAAACAACAACAACAACGTCAAATAAAAAATAACAACAACAACAACAACGTCAAATAAACAACAACACCAACAACGCCAACAACAACAACAACGTCAAATAAACAACTACAAAAACAACAACAACAATGGTGTCAAATAAACAACAACAACAACAACGTCAACAACAACAACAACAATGTCAAATAAACAACAACAACAACGTCAAATAAACAACAACAACAACAACAACGTCAAATAAACAACGACAACAACAACGTCAAATAAACAACAACAACAACAACAACAACGTCAACAAAAACAACGTCAAATAAACAACAACAACAACAACAATGTCAAATAAACAACAACAGCAACACCGTCAAATAAAAAACAACAACAACAACGTCAAGTAAACAACAACAACAACGTCAAATAAACAACAACAACAACAACAATGTCAAATAAATAACTACAACAACAACAACGTCAAATAAACAACAACAACAACAACGTCAAATAAACAACAACAACAACAACGTCAAATAAACAACAGCAACAACAACGTCAAATAAACAACAACAATAACCACAATGTCAAATAAGCAACAACAACAACGTCAAATAACAAAAACAATGCCAAATAAACAACAATAACAACGTCAAATAAACAACAACAACAACGTCAAATAAACAACAACAACAACAACTACATCAACAACAATAACAAAAACGTCAAATAATCAACAACAACAATGTCAACAACAACAATGTCAAATAAACAACAACAACAACAACAACAATGTCAAATAACAACAACAACAACAACGTCAAATAACAACAACAACAATGTCAAATAAACAACAACAACAACAACAACGTCAAATAAACAACAACAACAACAATGTCAACAACAACAACAACGTCAAATAAACAACAACAACAACGTCAAATAAACAACAACGTCAACAACAACAACAACAACGTCAAATAAACAACAACAACAACAACAATGTCAACAACAACAACAACGTCAAATAAACAACAACAACAACAACAACAACAACAACAACAACAACGTCAAATAAACAACAACAACAACACCGTCAAATAAACAACAACAACGTCAAATAAACAAAAACAACAACGTCAAATAAACAACAACAACAACAACAACGTCAAATAAACAACAACAACAACGCCAAATAAACAACAACAACAACAACAACATCAAATAAACAACAACAACGTCAAATAAACAACAACAACAACAACGTCAACAACAACAACAATGTCAAATAAACAACAACAACAACATCAAATAAACAACAACAACAACAACAAAGTCAAATAAACAACAGTAACAACAACGTCAAATAAACAACCACAATAACAACAACGTCAAATAAGCAAAAACAACAACAACAACAATAACAAATACAACAACAACAACAACAACGTCAAATAACAAAAACAACATCAAATAAAAAACAATAACAACGTCAAGTAAACAACAACAACAACGTCAAATAAACAATAACAACAACAACAACGTCAAATAAATAACAACAACAACGTCAAATAAACAACAACAACAACAACGTCAAATAAACAACAACAACAACATCAAATAAACAACAACAACTAAAACAACGTCAAATAAACAACAACAACAACAACGTCAAATATACAACAACACCAACAACGCTAACAACAACAACAACGTCAAATAAACAACTACAAAAACAACAACAACAATGGTGTCAAATAAACAACAACAACAACAACGTCAACAACAACAACAACAATGTCAAATAAACAACAACAACAACGTCAAATAAACAACAACAACAACAACAACGTCAAATAAACAACGACAACAACAACGTCAAATAAACAACAACAACAACAACAACAACGTCAACAAAAACAACGTCAAATAAACAACAACAACAACAACAATGTCAAATAAACAACAACAGCAACACCGTCAAATAAAAAACAACAACAACAACATCAAGTAAACAACAACAACAACGTCAAATAAACAACAACAACAACAACAATGTCAAATAAATAACTACAACAACAACAACGTCAAATAAACAACAACAACAACAACGTCAAATAAACAACAACAACAACAACGTCAAATAAACAACAGCAACAACAACGTCAAATAAACAACAACAATAACCACAATGTCAAATAAGCAACAACAACAACGTCAAATAACAAAAACAATGCCAAATAAACAACAATAACAACGTCAAATAAACAACAACAACAACGTCAAATAAACAACAACAACAACAACTACATCAACAACAATAACAAAAACGTCAAATAATCAACAACAACAATGTCAACAACAACAATGTCAAATAAACAACAACAACAACAACAATGTCAAATAACAACAACAACAACAACGTCAAATAACAACAACAACAATGTCAAATAAACAACAACAACAACAACAACGTCAAATAAACAACAACAACAACAATGTCAACAACAACAACAACGTCAAATAAACAACAACAACAACGTCAAATAAACAACAACGTCAACAACAACAACAACAACGTCAAATAAACAACAACAACAACAACAATGTCAACAACAACAACAACGTCAAATAAACAACAACAACAACAACAACAACAACAACAACAACAACGTCAAATAAACAACAACAACAACACCGTCAAATAAACAACAACAACGTCAAATAAACAAAAACAACAACGTCAAATAAACAACAACAACAACAACAACGTCAAATAAACAACAACAACAACGCCAAATAAACAACAACAACAACAACAACATCAAATAAACAACAACAACGTCAAATAAACAACAACAACAACAACGTCAACAACAACAACAATGTCAAATAAACAACAACAACAACATCAAATAAACAACAACAACAACAACAAAGTCAAATAAACAACAGTAACAACAACGTCAAATAAACAACCACAATAACAACAACGTCAAATAAGCAAAAACAACAACAACAACAATAACAAATACAACAACAACAACAACAACGTCAAATAACAAAAACAACATCAAATAAAAAACAATAACAACGTCAAGTAAACAACAACAACAACGTCAAATAAACAATAACAACAACAACAACGTCAAATAAATAACAACAACAACGTCAAATAAACAACAACAACAACAACGTCAAATAAACAACAACAACAACATCAAATAAACAACAACAACTAAAACAACGTCAAATAAACAACAACAACAACAACGTCAAATATACAACAACACCAACAACGCTAACAACAACAACAACGTCAAATAAACAACTACAAAAACAACAACAACAATGGTGTCAAATAAACAACAACAACAACAACGTCAACAACAACAACAATGTCAAATAAACAACAACAACAATGTCAAATAAACAACAACAACAACGTCAAATAAACAACAACAACAATAACGTCAAATAAACAACGATAACAACAACGTCAAATAAACAACAACAACAACAACGTCAACAAAAACAACGTCAAATAAACAACAACAACAACACCGTCAAATAAAAAACAACAACAACGTCAAATAAACAACAACAACAACGTCAAATAAACAACAACAACAGCAACAACAACAACGTCAAATAAATAACTACAACAACAACGTCAAATAAACAACAACAACAACAACAACGTCAAATAAACAACAACGACGACAACAACAACGTCAAATAAACAACAGCAACAACAACAACAACGTCAAATAAACAACAACAACAACGTCAAATAAACAACAACGACGACAACGTCAAATAAACAACAGCAACAACAACAACAACGTCAAATAAACAACAACAACAACAACGTTAACAACAACAACAACGTCAAATAAACAACAACAACAACAACAACGTCAAATAAACAACAACAACAACAACAACGTCAAATAAACAACAGCAACAACAACGTCAAATAAACAACAACAATAACCACAACGTCAAATAAGCAACAATAATAACAACAAATACAACAACATCAACAACAACGTCAAATAACAAAAACAATGTCAAATAAACAACAATAACAACGTCAAATAAACAACAACAACAACAACGTCAAATAAACAATAACAACAACAACAACGTCAAATAGATAACAACAACAACAATGTCAAATAAACAACAACAACACTAACGTCAAATAAACAACAACAACAACATCAAATAAACAACAACAACAACAACAACGTCAAATAAACAACAATAATAACAACAACAACGTCAAATAAACAACAAAAACAACGTCAAATAAACAATAACAACAACGTCAAATAAACAACAAAAACAACGTCAAATAAACAATAACAACAACAACATCAACAACAACAAAAACGTCAAATAAACAACAACAACAACAACAACAATGTCAAATAAACAACAACAACAACGCCAAATAAACAACAACAACTAAAACAACGTCAAATAAACAACAACAACAACAACAATGTCAACAATAACAACGTCAAATAAATAACAACAACAACAACGTCAAATAAACAACAACAACTAAAACAACGTCAAATAAACAACAACAACAATAACAACAACAACGTCAAATAAACAACAACACCAACAACGTCAACAACAATAACAACAACAACAATGTCAAATAAACAACAACAACAACAACAATGTCAAATAAACAACAACAACAACAACATCAAATAAACAACAACAACAACGTCAAATAAACAACAACAATAACAACAACAACAACAACAACGTCAAATAAACAACAACAACGTCAAATAAACAACAACAACAACAACATCAACAACAACAAAAACGTCAAATAAACAACAACAACAACAACGACAACAATAACAACTACGTCAAATAAACAACAACAACAACAATGTCAAATAAACAACAACAACGCCAAATAAGCAACAACAACTAAAACAACGTCAAATAAACAACAACAACAACAACAACAACAACAACAACAACGTCAAATAAACAACAACACCAACACCAACAACAACAATGGTGTCAAATAAACAACAACAACGACAACGTCAACAATAACAACAACAATGTCAAATAAACAACAACAACAACAACAACGTCAAATAAACAACAACAACAACAATGTCAACAACAACAACAACGTCAAATAAACAACAACAACAACAACGTCAACAACAACAACGTCAAATAAATAACAACAACAATAACGTCAAATAAAAAACAACAACAACACCGTCAAATAAAAAACAACAACAACAACGTCAAATAAACAACAACAACAACGTCAAATAAACAACAACAACAACAACAATGTCGAATAAATAACTACAACAACAACAACGTCAAATAAACAACAACAACAACAACGTCAAATAAACAACAACAACAACAACAACGTCAAATAAACAACAACAACAACAACAACGTCAAATAAACAACAACAATAACCACAACGTCAAATAAGCAACAACAACAACAACAAATACAACAACAACAACAACGTCAAATAACAAAAACAATGCCAAATAAACAACAATAACAACGTCAAATAAACAACAACAACAACAACGTCAAATAAACAATAACAACAACAACGTCAAATAAATAACAACAACAACAACGTCAAATAAACAACAACAACACCAACGTCAAATAAACAACAACAACAACAACATCAAATAAACAACAACAACAACAACGTCAAATAAACAACAACAATAACAACAACAACAACGTCAAATAAACAACAAAAACAACGTCAAATAAACAATAACAACAACGTCAAATAAACAACAACAACAACAACAACAACATCAACAACAACAAAAACGTCAAATAAACAACAACAACAACAACAACAACGTCAACAACAACAAAAACGTCAAATAAACAACAACAACAACAACAACAACAACAACAACGTCAACAACAACAACAACTATGTCAAATAAACAACAACAACAACAACTTCAAATAAACAACAACAACTAAAACAACGTCAAATAAACAACAACAACAACAACAACGTCAAATAAACAACAACACCAACAACGTCAACAACAACAACAATGTCAAATAAACAACAACAACAATGTTAAATAAACAACAACAACAACATCAAATAAACAACAACAACAACGTCAAATAAACAACAACAATAACAACAACAACAACAACAACAACATCAAATAAACAACAACAACAACGTCAAAT
>OX451739.1:395873479-395885979 GCA_948472305.1 Vicia faba
TAAACAATAACAACAACAGCAACGTCAAATAAATAATAACAACAGCGTCAAATAAACAACAACAACAACAACAACAACGTCAAATAAACAACAACAACAACGTCAAATAAACAACAACAACTAAAACAACGTCAAATAAACAACAACAACAACAACGTCAAATATACAACAACACCAACAACGCTAACAACAACAACAACGTCAAATAAACAACTACAAAAACAACAACAACAATGGTGTCAAATAAACAACAACAACAACAACGTCAACAACAACAACAACAATGTCAAATAAACAACAACAACAATGTCAAATAAACAACAACAACAACGTCAAATAAACAACAACAACAACAACGTCAAATAAACAACGATAACAACAACGTCAAATAAACAACAACAACAACAACGTCAACAAAAACAACGTCAAATAAACAACAACAACAACACCGTCAAATAAAAAACAACAACAACGTCAAATAAACAACAACAACAACGTCAAATAAACAACAACAACAACAACAACAACGTCAAATAAATAACTACAACAACAACGTCAAATAAACAACAGCAACAACAACAACGTCAAATAAACAACAACGACGACAACAACAACGTCAAATAAACAACAGCAACAACAACAACAACGTCAAATAAACAACAACAACAACGTCAAATAAACAACAACGACGACAACGTCAAATAAACAACAGCAACAACAACAACAACGTCAAATAAATAACAACAACAACAACGTTAACAACAACAACAACGTCAAATAAACAACAACAACAACAACAACGTCAAATAAACAACAACAACAACAACAACAACGTCAAATAAACAACAACAACAACGTCATATAAACAACAACAACAACAACATCAAATAAACAACAACAACGTCAAATAAACAACAACAACAACAACAACGTCAACAACAACAACAATGTCAAATAAACAACAACAACAACATCAAATAAACAACAACAACAACAAAGTCAAATAAACAACAGCAACAACAACGTCGAATAAACAACCACAATAACAACAACGTCAAATAAGCAACAACAACAACAACAACAACAACAAATACAACAATAACAACAACAACAACAACAACGTCAAATAACAAAAACATCGTCAAATAAAAAACAATAACAACGTCAAATAAACAACAACAACAACGTCAAATAAAAAATAACAACAACAACAACAACGTCAAATAAACAACAACACCAACAACGCCAACAACAACAACAACGTCAAATAAACAACTACAAAAACAACAACAACAATGGTGTCAAATAAACAACAACAACAACAACGTCAACAACAACAACAACAATGTCAAATAAACAACAACAACAACGTCAAATAAACAACAACAACAACAACAACGTCAAATAAACAACGACAACAACAACGTCAAATAAACAACAACAACAACAACAACAACGTCAACAAAAACAACGTCAAATAAACAACAACAACAACAACAATGTCAAATAAACAACAACAGCAACACCGTCAAATAAAAAACAACAACAACAACGTCAAGTAAACAACAACAACAACGTCAAATAAACAACAACAACAACAACAATGTCAAATAAATAACTACAACAACAACAACGTCAAATAAACAACAACAACAACAACGTCAAATAAACAACAACAACAACAACGTCAAATAAACAACAGCAACAACAACGTCAAATAAACAACAACAATAACCACAATGTCAAATAAGCAACAACAACAACGTCAAATAACAAAAACAATGCCAAATAAACAACAATAACAACGTCAAATAAACAACAACAACAACGTCAAATAAACAACAACAACAACAACTACATCAACAACAATAACAAAAACGTCAAATAATCAACAACAACAATGTCAACAACAACAATGTCAAATAAACAACAACAACAACAACAACAATGTCAAATAACAACAACAACAACGTCAAATAACAACAACAACAATGTCAAATAAACAACAACAACAACAACGTCAAATAAACAACAACAACAACAATGTCAACAACAACAACAACGTCAAATAAACAACAACAACAACGTCAAATAAACAACAACGTCAACAACAACAACAACAACGTCAAATAAACAACAACAACAACAACAATGTCAACAACAACAACAACGTCAAATAAACAACAACAACAACAACAACAACAACAACAACAACAACAACGTCAAATAAACAACAACAACAACACCGTCAAATAAACAACAACAACGTCAAATAAACAAAAACAACAACGTCAAATAAACAACAACAACAACAACAACGTCAAATAAACAACAACAACAACGCCAAATAAACAACAACAACAACAACAACATCAAATAAACAACAACAACGTCAAATAAACAACAACAACAACAACGTCAACAACAACAACAATGTCAAATAAACAACAACAACAACATCAAATAAACAACAACAACAACAACAAAGTCAAATAAACAACAGTAACAACAACGTCAAATAAACAACCACAATAACAACAACGTCAAATAAGCAAAAACAACAACAACAACAATAACAAATACAACAACAACAACAACAACGTCAAATAACAAAAACAACATCAAATAAAAAACAATAACAACGTCAAGTAAACAACAACAACAACGTCAAATAAACAATAACAACAACAACAACGTCAAATAAATAACAACAACAACGTCAAATAAACAACAACAACAACAACGTCAAATAAACAACAACAACAACATCAAATAAACAACAACAACTAAAACAACGTCAAATAAACAACAACAACAACAACGTCAAATATACAACAACACCAACAACGCTAACAACAACAACAACGTCAAATAAACAACTACAAAAACAACAACAACAATGGTGTCAAATAAACAACAACAACAACAACGTCAACAACAACAACAACAACAATGTCAAATAAACAACAACAACAATGTCAAATAAACAACAACAACAACGTCAAATAAACAACAACAACAACAACGTCAAATAAACAACGATAACAACAACGTCAAATAAACAACAACAACAACAACGTCAACAAAAACAACGTCAAATAAACAACAACAACAACACCGTCAAATAAAAAACAACAACAACGTCAAATAAACAACAACAACAACGTCAAATAAACAACAACAACAGCAACAACAACAACGTCAAATAAATAACTACAACAACAACGTCAAATAAACAACAACAACAACAACAACGTCAAATAAACAACAACGACGACAACAACAACGTCAAATAAACAACAGCAACAACAACAACAACGTCAAATAAACAACAACAACAACGTCATATAAACAACAACGACGACAACGTCAAATAAACAACAGCAACAACAACAACAACGTCAAATAAACAACAACAACAACAACGTTAACAACAACAACAACGTCAAATAAACAACAACAACAACAACAACGTCAAATAAACAACAACAACAACAACAACGTCAAATAAACAACAGCAACAACAACGTCAAATAAACAACAACAATAACCACAACGTCAAATAAGCAACAATAATAACAACAAATACAACAACATCAACAACAACGTCAAATAACAAAAACAATGTCAAATAAACAACAATAACAACGTCAAATAAACAACAACAACAACAACGTCAAATAAACAATAACAACAACAACAACGTCAAATAGATAACAACAACAACAATGTCAAATAAACAACAACAACACTAACGTCAAATAAACAACAACAACAACATCAAATAAACAACAACAACAACAACAACGTCAAATAAACAACAATAATAACAACAACAACGTCAAATAAACAACAAAAACAACGTCAAATAAACAATAACAACAACGTCAAATAAACAACAAAAACAACGTCAAATAAACAATAACAACAACAACATCAACAACAACAAAAACGTCAAATAAACAACAACAACAACAACAACAACGCCAAATAAACAACAACAACTAAAACAACGTCAAATAAACAACAACAACAACAACAATGTCAACAATAACAACGTCAAATAAATAACAACAACAACAACGTCAAATAAACAACAACAACTAAAACAACGTCAAATAAACAACAACAACAATAACAACAACAACGTCAAATAAACAACAACACCAACAACGTCAACAACAATAACAACAACAACAATGTCAAATAAACAACAACAACAACAACAACAATGTCAAATAAACAACAACAACAACAACATCAAATAAACAACAACAACAACGTCAAATAAACAACAACAATAACAACAACAACAACAACGTCAAATAAACAACAACAACGTCAAATAAACAACAACAACAACAACATCAACAACAACAAAAACGTCAAATAAACAACAACAACAACAACGACAACAATAACAACTACGTCAAATAAACAACAACAACAACAATGTCAAATAAACAACAACAACGCCAAATAAGCAACAACAACTAAAACAACGTCAAATAAACAACAACAACAACAACAACAACAACAACAACGTCAAATAAACAACAACACCAACACCAACAACAACAATGGTGTCAAATAAACAACAACAACGACAACGTCAACAATAACAACAACAATGTCAAATAAACAACAACAACAACAACAACGTCAAATAAACAACAACAACAACAATGTCAACAACAACAACAACGTCAAATAAACAACAACAACAACAACGTCAACAACAACAACGTCAAATAAATAACAACAACAATAACGTCAAATAAAAAACAACAACAACACCGTCAAATAAAAAACAACAACAACAACGTCAAATAAACAACAACAACAACGTCAAATAAACAACAACAACAACAACAATGTCAAATAAATAACTACAACAACAACAACGTCAAATAAACAACAACAACAACAACGTCAAATAAACAACAACAACAACAACAACGTCAAATAAACAACAACAACAACAACAACGTCAAATAAACAACAACAATAACCACAACGTCAAATAAGCAACAACAACAACAACAAATACAACAACAACAACAACGTCAAATAACAAAAACAATGCCAAATAAACAACAATAACAACGTCAAATAAACAACAACAACAACAACGTCAAATAAACAATAACAACAACAACGTCAAATAAATAACAACAACAACAACGTCAAATAAACAACAACAACACCAACGTCAAATAAACAACAACAACAACAACATCAAATAAACAACAACAACAACAACGTCAAATAAACAACAACAATAACAACAACAACAACGTCAAATAAACAACAAAAACAACGTCAAATAAACAATAACAACAACGTCAAATAAACAACAACAACAACAACAACAACATCAACAACAACAAAAACGTCAAATAAACAACAACAACAACAACAACAACGTCAACAACAACAAAAACGTCAAATAAACAACAACAACAACAACAACAGCAACAACAACAACAACGTCAACAACAACAACAACTATGTCAAATAAACAACAACAACAACAACTTCAAATAAACAACAACAACTAAAACAACGTCAAATAAACAACAACAACAACAACAACAACGTCAAATAAACAACAACACCAACAACGTCAACAACAACAACAATGTCAAATAAACAACAACAACAATGTTAAATAAACAACAACAACAACATCAAATAAACAACAACAACAACGTCAAATAAACAACAACAATAACAACAACAACAACAACAACAACAACATCAAATAAACAACAACAACAACGTCAAATAAACAACAACAACAACGTCAAATAAACAACAACAACAACAACTACATCAACAACAATAACAAAAACGTCAAATAATCAACAACAACAATGTCAACAACAACAACAACAACGCCAAATAAACAACAACAACTAAAACTACGTCAAATAAACAACAACAACAACAACGTCAAATAAACAACAACAACAACAATGTCAAATAACAACAACAACAACAACGTCAAATAACAACAACAACAATGTCAAATAAACAACAACAACAATAACAACGTCAAATAAACAACAACAACAACAATGTCAACAACAACAACAACGTCAAATAAACAACAACAACAACAACGTCAAATAAACAACAACGTCAACAACAACAACAACAACGTCAAATAAACAACAACAACAACAACAACGTCAACAACAACAACAACGTCAAATAAACAACAACGACAACAACAACAACGTCAAATAAACAACAACAACAACAACAACACCGTCAAATAAACAACAACAACGTCAAATAAACAAAAATAACAACGTCAAATAAACAACAACAACAACAACGTCAAATAAACAACAACAACAACGTCAAATAAACAACAACAACAACAACATCAAATAAACAACAACAACGTCAAATAAACAACAACAACAACAACGTCAACAACAACAACAATGTCAAATAAACAACAACAACAACATGAAATAAACAACAACAACAACAAAGTCAAATAAACAACAGCAACAACAACGTCAAATAAACAACCACAATAACAACAACGTCAAATAAGCAACAACAACAACAACAACAACAACAAATACAACAACAACAACAACAACAACAACAACGTCAATAACAAAAACAACGTCAAATAAAAAACAATAACAACGTCAAATAAACAACAACAACAACGTCAAATAAACAATAACAACAACAGCAACGTCAAATAAATAACAACAACAACGTCAAATAAACAACAACAACAACAACGTCAAATAAACAACAACAACAACGTCAAATAAACAACAACAACAACAACGTCAAATAAACAACAACACCAACAACGCCAACAACAACAACAACGTCAAATAAACAACTACAAAAACAACAACAACAATGGTGTCAAATAAACAACAACAACAACAACGTCAACAACAACAACAATGTCAAATAAACAACAACAACAACGTCAAATAAACAACAACAACAACAACAACAACGTCAAATAAACAACAACAACAACGTCAAATAAACAATAACAACAACAGCAACGTCAAATAAATAATAACAACAGCGTCAAATAAACAACAACAACAACAACAACGTCAAATAAACAACAACAACAACGTCAAATAAACAACAACAACTAAAACAACGTCAAATAAACAACAACAACAACAACGTCAAATATACAACAACACCAACAACGCTAACAACAACAACAACGTCAAATAAACAACTACAAAAACAACAACAACAATGGTGTCAAATAAACAACAACAACAACAACGTCAACAACAACAACAACAATGTCAAATAAACAACAACAACAATGTCAAATAAACAACAACAACAACGTCAAATAAACAACAACAACAACAACAACGTCAAATAAACAACGATAACAACAACGTCAAATAAACAACAACAACAACAACGTCAACAAAAACAACGTCAAATAAACAACAACAACAACACCGTCAAATAAAAAACAACAACAACGTCAAATAAACAACAACAACAACGTCAAATAAACAACAACAACAACAACAACGTCAAATAAATAACTACAACAACAACGTCAAATAAACAACAACAACAACAACAACGTCAAATAAACAACAACGACGACAACAACAACGTCAAATAAACAACAACAACAACAACAACGTCAAATAAACAACAACAACAACGTCAAATAAACAACAACGACGACAACGTCAAATAAACAACAACAACAACGTCAAATAAAAAATAACAACAACAACAACAACGTCAAATAAACAACAACACCAACAACGCCAACAACAACAACAACGTCAAATAAACAACTACAAAAACAACAACAACAATGGTGTCAAATAAACAACAACAACAACAACGTCAACAACAACAACAACAATGTCAAATAAACAACAACAACAACGTCAAATAAACAACAACAACAACAACAACGTCAAATAAACAACGACAACAACAACGTCAAATAAACAACAACAACAACAACAACAACGTCAACAAAAACAACGTCAAATAAACAACAACAACAACAACAATGTCAAATAAACAACAACAGCAACACCGTCAAATAAAAAACAACAACAACAACGTCAAGTAAACAACAACAACAACGTCAAATAAACAACAACAACAACAACAATGTCAAATAAATAACTACAACAACAACAACGTCAAATAAACAACAACAACAACAACGTCAAATAAACAACAACAACAACAACGTCAAATAAACAACAGCAACAACAACGTCAAATAAACAACAACAATAACCACAATGTCAAATAAGCAACAACAACAACGTCAAATAACAAAAACAATGCCAAATAAACAACAATAACAACGTCAAATAAACAACAACAACAACGTCAAATAAACAACAACAACAACAACTACATCAACAACAATAACAAAAACGTCAAATAATCAACAACAACAATGTCAACAACAACAATGTCAAATAAACAACAACAACAACAACAACAATGTCAAATAACAACAACAACAACGTCAAATAACAACAACAACAATGTCAAATAAACAACAACAACAACAACGTCAAATAAACAACAACAACAACAATGTCAACAACAACAACAACGTCAAATAAACAACAACAACAACGTCAAATAAACAACAACGTCAACAACAACAACAACAACGTCAAATAAACAACAACAACAACAACAATGTCAACAACAACAACAACGTCAAATAAACAACAACAACAACAACAACAACAACAACAACAACAACAACGTCAAATAAACAACAACAACAACACCGTCAAATAAACAACAACAACGTCAAATAAACAAAAACAACAACGTCAAATAAACAACAACAACAACAACAACGTCAAATAAACAACAACAACAACGCCAAATAAACAACAACAACAACAACAACATCAAATAAACAACAACAACGTCAAATAAACAACAACAACAACAACGTCAACAACAACAACAATGTCAAATAAACAACAACAACAACATCAAATAAACAACAACAACAACAACAAAGTCAAATAAACAACAGTAACAACAACGTCAAATAAACAACCACAATAACAACAACGTCAAATAAGCAAAAACAACAACAACAACAATAACAAATACAACAACAACAACAACAACGTCAAATAACAAAAACAACATCAAATAAAAAACAATAACAACGTCAAGTAAACAACAACAACAACGTCAAATAAACAATAACAACAACAACAACGTCAAATAAATAACAACAACAACGTCAAATAAACAACAACAACAACAACGTCAAATAAACAACAACAACAACATCAAATAAACAACAACAACTAAAACAACGTCAAATAAACAACAACAACAACAACGTCAAATATACAACAACACCAACAACGCTAACAACAACAACAACGTCAAATAAACAACTACAAAAACAACAACAACAATGGTGTCAAATAAACAACAACAACAACAACGTCAACAACAACAACAACAACAATGTCAAATAAACAACAACAACAATGTCAAATAAACAACAACAACAACGTCAAATAAACAACAACAACAACAACGTCAAATAAACAACGATAACAACAACGTCAAATAAACAACAACAACAACAACGTCAACAAAAACAACGTCAAATAAACAACAACAACAACACCGTCAAATAAAAAACAACAACAACGTCAAATAAACAACAACAACAACGTCAAATAAACAACAACAACAGCAACAACAACAACGTCAAATAAATAACTACAACAACAACGTCAAATAAACAACAACAACAACAACAACGTCAAATAAACAACAACGACGACAACAACAACGTCAAATAAACAACAGCAACAACAACAACAACGTCAAATAAACAACAACAACAACGTCATATAAACAACAACGACGACAACGTCAAATAAACAACAGCAACAACAACAACAACGTCAAATAAACAACAACAACAACAACGTTAACAACAACAACAACGTCAAATAAACAACAACAACAACAACAACGTCAAATAAACAACAACAACAACAACAACGTCAAATAAACAACAGCAACAACAACGTCAAATAAACAACAACAATAACCACAACGTCAAATAAGCAACAATAATAACAACAAATACAACAACATCAACAACAACGTCAAATAACAAAAACAATGTCAAATAAACAACAATAACAACGTCAAATAAACAACAACAACAACAACGTCAAATAAACAATAACAACAACAACAACGTCAAATAGATAACAACAACAACAATGTCAAATAAACAACAACAACACTAACGTCAAATAAACAACAACAACAACATCAAATAAACAACAACAACAACAACAACGTCAAATAAACAACAATAATAACAACAACAACGTCAAATAAACAACAAAAACAACGTCAAATAAACAATAACAACAACGTCAAATAAACAACAAAAACAACGTCAAATAAACAATAACAACAACAACATCAACAACAACAAAAACGTCAAATAAACAACAACAACAACAACAACAACGCCAAATAAACAACAACAACTAAAACAACGTCAAATAAACAACAACAACAACAACAATGTCAACAATAACAACGTCAAATAAATAACAACAACAACAACGTCAAATAAACAACAACAACTAAAACAACGTCAAATAAACAACAACAACAATAACAACAACAACGTCAAATAAACAACAACACCAACAACGTCAACAACAATAACAACAACAACAATGTCAAATAAACAACAACAACAACAACAACAATGTCAAATAAACAACAACAACAACAACATCAAATAAACAACAACAACAACGTCAAATAAACAACAACAATAACAACAACAACAACAACGTCAAATAAACAACAACAACGTCAAATAAACAACAACAACAACAACATCAACAACAACAAAAACGTCAAATAAACAACAACAACAACAACGACAACAATAACAACTACGTCAAATAAACAACAACAACAACAATGTCAAATAAACAACAACAACGCCAAATAAGCAACAACAACTAAAACAACGTCAAATAAACAACAACAACAACAACAACAACAACAACAACGTCAAATAAACAACAACACCAACACCAACAACAACAATGGTGTCAAATAAACAACAACAACGACAACGTCAACAATAACAACAACAATGTCAAATAAACAACAACAACAACAACAACGTCAAATAAACAACAACAACAACAATGTCAACAACAACAACAACGTCAAATAAACAACAACAACAACAACGTCAACAACAACAACGTCAAATAAATAACAACAACAATAACGTCAAATAAAAAACAACAACAACACCGTCAAATAAAAAACAACAACAACAACGTCAAATAAACAACAACAACAACGTCAAATAAACAACAACAACAACAACAATGTCAAATAAATAACTACAACAACAACAACGTCAAATAAACAACAACAACAACAACGTCAAATAAACAACAACAACAACAACAACGTCAAATAAACAACAACAACAACAACAACGTCAAATAAACAACAACAATAACCACAACGTCAAATAAGCAACAACAACAACAACAAATACAACAACAACAACAACGTCAAATAACAAAAACAATGCCAAATAAACAACAATAACAACGTCAAATAAACAACAACAACAACAACGTCAAATAAACAATAACAACAACAACGTCAAATAAATAACAACAACAACAACGTCAAATAAACAACAACAACACCAACGTCAAATAAACAACAACAACAACAACATCAAATAAACAACAACAACAACAACGTCAAATAAACAACAACAATAACAACAACAACAACGTCAAATAAACAACAAAAACAACGTCAAATAAACAATAACAACAACGTCAAATAAACAACAACAACAACAACAACAACATCAACAACAACAAAAACGTCAAATAAACAACAACAACAACAACAACAACGTCAACAACAACAAAAACGTCAAATAAACAACAACAACAACAACAACAGCAACAACAACAACAACGTCAACAACAACAACAACTATGTCAAATAAACAACAACAACAACAACTTCAAATAAACAACAACAACTAAAACAACGTCAAATAAACAACAACAACAACAACAACAACGTCAAATAAACAACAACACCAACAACGTCAACAACAACAACAATGTCAAATAAACAACAACAACAATGTTAAATAAACAACAACAACAACATCAAATAAACAACAACAACAACGTCAAATAAACAACAACAATAACAACAACAACAACAACAACAACAACATCAAATAAACAACAACAACAACGTCAAATAAACAACAACAACAACGTCAAATAAACAACAACAACAACAACTACATCAACAACAATAACAAAAACGTCAAATAATCAACAACAACAATGTCAACAACAACAACAACAACGCCAAATAAACAACAACAACTAAAACTACGTCAAATAAACAACA
>OX451739.1:395893479-396013479 GCA_948472305.1 Vicia faba
AATAATAACAACAAATACAACAACATCAACAACAACGTCAAATAACAAAAACAATGTCAAATAAACAACAATAACAACGTCAAATAAACAACAACAACAACAACGTCAAATAAACAATAACAACAACAACAACGTCAAATAGATAACAACAACAACAATGTCAAATAAACAACAACAACACTAACGTCAAATAAACAACAACAACAACATCAAATAAACAACAACAACAACAACAACGTCAAATAAACACCAATAATAACAACAACAACGTCAAATAAACAACAAAAACAACGTCAAATAAACAATAACAACAACGTCAAATAAACATCAAAAACAACATCAAATAAACAATAACAACAACAACATCAACAACAACAAAAACGTCAAATAAACAACAACAACAACAACAATGTCAAATAAATAACAACAACAACGCCAAATAAACAACAACAACTAAAACAATGTCAAATAAACAACAACAACAACAATGTCAACAATAACAACGTCAAATAAACAACAACAACAACAACGTCAAATAAACAACAACAACTAAAACAACGTCAAATAAACAACAACAACAATAACAACAACAACGTCAAATAAACAACAACACCAACAACGTCAACAACAATAACAACAACAACAATGTCAAATAAACAACAACAACAACAACAACAATGTCAAATAAACAACAACAACAACATCAAATAAACAACAACAACAACGTCAAATAAACAACAACAATAACAACAACAACAACAACGTCAAATAAACAACAACAATAACAACGTCAAATAAACAACAACAACGTCAAATAAACAACAACAACAACAACATCAACAACAACAAAAACGTCAAATAAACAACAACAACAACAACGACAACAATAACAACTACGTCAAATAAACAACAACAACAACAATGTCAAATAAACAACAACAACGCCAAATAAGCAACAACAACTAAAACAACGTCAAATAAACAACAACAACAACAACAACAACAACAACGTCAAATAAACAACAACACCAACACCAACAACAACAATGGTGTCAAATAAACAACAACAACGACAACGTCAACAATAACAACAACAATGTCAAATAAACAACAACAACAACAACAACGTCAAATAAACAACAACAACAACAATGTCAACAACAACAACGTCAAATAAACAACAACAACAACAACGTCAAATAAATAACAACAACAATAACGTCAAATAAAAAACAACAACAACACCGTCAAATAAAAAACAACAACAACAACGTCAAATAAACAACAACAACAACGTCAAATAAACAACAACAACAACAACAATGTCAAATAAATAACTACAACAACAACAACGTCAAATAAACAACAACAACAACAACGTCAAATAAACAACAACAACAACAACAACGTCAAATAAACAACAACAACAACAACAACGTCAAATAAACAACAACAATAACCACAACGTCAAATAAGCAACAACAACAACAACAAATACAACAACAACAACAACGTCAAATAACAAAAACAATGCCAAATAAACAACAATAACAACGTCAAATAAACAAAAACAACAACAACGTCAAATAAACAATAACAACAACAACAACGTCAAATAAATAACAACAACAACAACGTCAAATAAACAACAACAACACCAACGTCAAATAAACAACAACAACAACAACATCAAATAAACAACAACAACAACAACGTCAAATAAACAACAACAATAACAACAACAACAACGTCAAATAAACAACAAAAACAACGTCAAATAAATAACAACAACAACAACGTCAAATAAACAACAACAACACCAACGTCAAATAAACAACAACAACAACATCAAATAAACAACAACAACAACAACGTCAAATAAACAACAACAATAACAACAACAACAACGTCAAATAAACAACAAAAACAACGTCAAATAAACAATAACAACAACGTCAAATAAACAACAACAACAACAACATCAACAACAACAAAAACGTCAAATAAACAACAACAACAACAACAACAACGTCAACAACAACAAAAACGTCAAATAAACAACAACAACAACAACAACAACGTCAACAACAACAACAACTATGTCAAATAAACAACAACAACAACAACTTCAAATAAACAACAACAACTAAAACAACGTCAAATAAACAACAACAACAACAACAACAACAACAACGTCAAATAAACAACAACACCAACAACGTCAACAACAACAACAATGTCAAATAAACAACAACAACAACGTCAACAACAACAACAATGTTAAATAAACAACAACAACAACATCAAATAAACAACAACAACAACGTCAAATAAACAACAACAATAACAACAACAACAACAACAACATCAAATAAACAACAACAACAACGTCAAATAAACAACAACAACAACGTCAAATAAACAACAACAACAACAACTACATCAACAACAATAACAAAAACGTCAAATAATCAACAACAACAATGTCAACAACAACAACAACGCCAAATAAACAACAACAACTAAAACTACGTCAAATAAACAACAACAACAACAACGTCAAATAAACAACAACAACAACAATGTCAAATAACAACAACAACAACAACGTCAAATAACAACAACAACAATGTCAAATAAACAACAACGACAACAACGTCAAATAAACAACAACAACAACAATGTCAACAACAACAACAACGTCAAATAAACAACAGCAACAACAACGTCAAATAAACAACAACGTCAACAACAACAACAACAACAACGTCAAATAAACAACAACAACAACAACAACGTCAACAACAACAACAACGTCAAATAAACAACAACGACAACAACAACGTCAAATAAACAACAACAACAACAACACCGTCAAATAAACAACAACAACGTCAAATAAACAAAAATAACAACGTCAAATAAACAACAACAACAACAACGTCAAATAAACAATAACAACAACGTCAAATAAACAACAACAACAACAACAACATCAAATAAACAACAACAACGTCAAATAAACAACAACAACAACAACGTCAACAACAACAACAATGTCAAATAAACAACAACAACAACATCAAATAAACAACAACAACAACAAAGTCAAATAAACAACAGCAACAACAACGTCAAATAAACAACCACAATAACAACAACGTCAAATAAGCAACAACAACAACAACAACAACAAATACAACAACAACAACAACAACAACGTCAAATAACAAAAACAACGTCAAATAAAAAACAATAACAACGTCAAATAAACAACAACAACAACGTCAAATAAACAATAACAACAACAGCAACGTCAAATAAATAACAACAACAACGTCAAATAAACAACAACAACAACAATGTCAAATAAACAACAACAACAACGTCAAATAAACAACAACAACAACAACAACGTCAAATAAACAACAGCAACAACAACGTCAAATAAACAACAACAATAACCACAACATCAAATAAGCAACAATAACAACAACAAATACAACAACAACAACAACAACAACGTCAAATAACAAAAACAATGTCAAATAAACAACAATAACAACGTCAAATAAACAACAACAACAACAACATCAAATAAACAATAACAACAACAACAACGTCAAATAGATAACAACAACAACAATGTCAAATAAACAACAACAACACTAACGTCAAATAAACAACAACAACAACAACATCAAATAAACAACAACAACAACAACGTCAAATAAACAACAATAATAACAACAACAACGTCAAATAAACAACAAAAACAACGTCAAATAAACAATAACAACAACAACAACGTCAAATAAACAACAACACCAACAACGCCAACAACAACAACAACGTCAAATAAACAACTACAAAAACAACAACAACAATGGTGTCAAATAAACAACAACAACAACAACGTCAACAACAACAACAATGTCAAATAAACAACAACAACAACGTCAAATAAACAACAACAACAACAACAACAACGTCAAATAAACAACGACAACAACAACGTCAAATAAACAACAACAACAACAACGTCAACAAAAATAACGTCAAATAAACAACAACAACAACAACAACACCGTCAAATAAAAAACAACAACAACGTCAAATAAACAACAACAACAATGTCAAATAAACAACAACAACAACAACAACAACAACAACGTCAAATAAATAACTACAACAACAACGTCAAATAAACAACAACAACAACAACAACGTCAAACAAACAACAACGACGACAACAACAACGTCAAATAAACAACAGCAACAACAACAACAACGTCAAATAAACAACAACAACAACAACGTCAAATAAACAACAACGACGACAACGTCAAATAAACAACAGCAACAACAACAACAACGTCAAATAGACAACAACAACAACAACAATGTTAACAACAACAACAACGTCAAATAATAAACAATAACAACAACGTCAAATAAACAACAACAACAACAACAACAACGTCAAATAAACAACAGCAACAACAACGTCAAATAAACAACAACAATAACCACAACGTCAAATAAGCAACAATAACAACAACAAATACAACAACAACAACAACAACAACGTCAAATAACAAAAACAATGTCAAATAAACAACAATAACAACGTCAAACAAACAACAACAACAACAACATCAAATAAACAATAACAACAACAACAACGTCAAATAGATAACAACAACAACAATGTCAAATAAACAACAACAACACTAACGTCAAATAAACAACAACAACAACATCAAATAAACAACAACAACAACAACGTCAAATAAACAACAATAATAACAACAACAACGTCAAATAAACAACAAAAACAACGTCAAATAAACAATAACAACAACGTCAAATAAACAACAAAAACAACGTCAAATAAACAATAACAACAACAACATCAACAACAACAAAAACGTCAAATAAACAACAACAACAACAACAACAATGTCAAATAAACAACAACAACAACGCCAAATAAACAACAACAACTAAAACAACGTCAAATAAACAACAACAACAACAACAATGTCAACAATAACAACGTCAAATAAACAACAACAACAATGTCAAATAAACAACAACAACTAAAACAACGTCAAATAAACAACAACAACAACAACAACAACAACGTCAAATAAACAACAACACCAACAACGTCAACAACAATAACAACAACAACAATGTCAAATAAACAACAACAACAACAACAATGTCAAATAAACAATAACAACATCAAATAAACAACAACAACAACGTCAAATAAACAACAACAACAACAACGTCAAATAAACAACAACAACAACAATGTCAAATAACAACAACAACAACAACGTCAAATAACAACAACAACAATGTCAAATAAACAACAACGACAACAACGTCAAATAAACAACAACAACAACAATGTCAACAACAACAACAACGTCAAATAAACAACAGCAACAACAACGTCAAATAAACAACAACGTCAACAACAACAACAACAACAACGTCAAATAAACAACAACAACAACAACAACGTCAACAACAACAACAACGTCAAATAAACAACAACGACAACAACAACGTCAAATAAACAACAACAACAACAACACCGTCAAATAAACAACAACAACGTCAAATAAACAAAAATAACAACGTCAAATAAACAACAACAACAACAACGTCAAATAAACAATAACAACAACGTCAAATAAACAACAACAACAACAACAACATCAAATAAACAACAACAACGTCAAATAAACAACAACAACAACAACGTCAACAACAACAACAATGTCAAATAAACAACAACAACAACATCAAATAAACAACAACAACAACAAAGTCAAATAAACAACAGCAACAACAACGTCAAATAAACAACCACAATAACAACAACGTCAAATAAGCAACAACAACAACAACAACAACAAATACAAATACAACAACAACAACAACAACAACGTCAAATAACAAAAACAACGTCAAATAAAAAACAATAACAACGTCAAATAAACAACAACAACAACGTCAAATAAACAATAACAACAACAGCAACGTCAAATAAATAACAACAACAACGTCAAATAAACAACAACAACAACAATGTCAAATAAACAACAACAACAACGTCAAATAAACAACAACAACAACAACAACGTCAAATAAACAACAACACCAACAACGCCAACAACAACAACAACGTCAAATAAACAACTACAAAAACAACAACAACAATGGTGTCAAATAAACAACAACAACAACAACGTCAACAACAACAACAATGTCAAATAAACAACAACAACAACGTCAAATAAACAACAACAACAACAACAACAACGTCAAATAAACAACGACAACAACAACGTCAAATAAACAACAACAACAACAACGTCAACAAAAACAACGTCAAATAAACAACAACAACAACAACACCGTCAAATAAAAAACAACAACAACGTCAAATAAACAACAACAACAACGTCAAATAAACAACAACAACAACAACAACAACGTCAAATAAATAACTACAACAACAACGTCAAATAAACAACAACAATAACAACAACAACGTCAAACAAACAACAACGACGACAACACCAACGTCAAATAAACAACAGCAACAACAACAACAACGTCAAATAAACAACAACAACAACAACGTCAAATAAACAACAACGACGACAACGTCAAATAAACAACAGCAACAACAACAACAACGTCAAATAGACAACAACAACAACAACAATGTTAACAACAACAACAACGTCAAATAAACAACAACAACAACAACGTCAAATAAACAACAACAACAACAACAACGTCAAATAAACAACAGCAACAACAACGTCAAATAAACAACAACAATAACCACAACATCAAATAAGCAACAATAACAACAACAAATACAACAACAACAACAACAACAACAACGTCAAATAACAAAAACAATGTCAAATAAACAACAATAACAACGTCAAATAAACAACAACAACAACAACATCAAATAAACAATAACAACAACAACAACGTCAAATAGATAACAACAACAACAATGTCAAATAAACAACAACAACACTAACGTCAAATAAACAACAACAACAACATCAAATAAACAACAACAACAACAACGTCAAATAAACAACAATAATAACAACAACAACGTCAAATAAACAACAAAAACAACGTCAAATAAACAATAACAACAACAACAACGTCAAATAAACAACAACACCAACAACGCCAACAACAACAACAACGTCAAATAAACAACTACAAAAACAACAACAACAATGGTGTCAAATAAACAACAACAACAACAACGTCAACAACAACAACAATGTCAAATAAACAACAACAACAACGTCAAATAAACAACAACACCAACAACAACAACGTCAAATAAACAACGACAACAACAACGTCAAATAAACAACAACAACAACAACGTCAACAAAAACAACGTCAAATAAACAACAACAACAACACCGTCAAATAAAAAACAACAACAACGTCAAATAAACAACAACAACAATGTCAAATAAACAACAACAACAACAACAACAACAACGTCAAATAAATAACTACAACAACAACGTCAAATAAACAACAACAACAACAACGTCAAACAAACAACAACGACGACAACAACAACGTCAAATAAACAACAGCAACAACAACAACAACGTCAAATAAACAACAACAACAACAACGTCAAATAAACAACAACGACGACAACGTCAAATAAACAACAGCAACAACAACAACAACGTCAAATAGACAACAACAACAACAACAATGTTAACAACAACAACAACGTCAAATAAACAACAACAACAACAACATCAAATAAACAACAACAACAACAACAACAACGTCAAATAAACAACAGCAACAACAACGTCAAATAAACAACAACAATAACCACAACGTCAAATAAGCAACAATAACAACAACAAATACAACAACAACAACAACAACAACGTCAAATAACAAAAACAATGTCAAATAAACAACAATAACAACGTCAAATAAACAACAACAACAACAACAACATCAAATAAACAATAACAACAACAACAACGTCAAATAGATAACAACAACAACAATGTCAAATAAACAACAACAACACTAACGTCAAATAAACAACAACAACAACATCAAATAAACAACAACAACAACAACGTCAAATAAACAACAATAATAACAACAACAACGTCAAATAAACAACAAAAACAACGTCAAATAAACAATAACAACAACGTCAAATAAACAACAAAAACAACGTCAAATAAACAATAACAACAACAACATCAACAACAACAAAAACGTCAAATAAACAACAACAACAACAACAACAATGTCAAATAAACAACAACAACAACGCCAAATAAACAACAACAACTAAAACAACGTCAAATAAACAACAACAACAACAACAATGTCAACAATAACAACGTCAAATAAACAACAACAACAATGTCAAATAAACAACAACAACTAAAACAACGTCAAATAAACAACAACAACAACAACAACAACAACAACGTCAAATAAACAACAACACCAACAACGTCAACAACAATAACAACAACAACAATGTCAAATAAACAACAACAACAACACCAATGTCAAATAAACAATAACAACATCAAATAAACAACAACAACAACGTCAAATAAACAACAACAACAACAACAACGTCAAATAAACAACAACAACAACAATGTCAAATAACAACAACAACAACAACGTCAAATAACAACAACAACAATGTCAAATAAACAACAACGACAACAACGTCAAATAAACAACAACAACAGCAATGTCAACAACAACAACAACGTCAAATAAACAACAGCAACAACAACGTCAAATAAACAACAACGTCAACAACAACAACAACAACAACGTCAAATAAACAACAACAACAACAACAACAACGTCAACAACAACAACAACGTCAAATAAACAACAACGACAACAACAACGTCAAATAAACAACAACAACAACAACACCGTCAAATAAACAACAACAACGTCAAATAAACAAAAATAACAACGTCAAATAAACAACAACAACAACAACGTCAAATAAACAATAACAACAACGTCAAATAAACAACAACAACAACAACAACATCAAATAAACAACAACAACGTCAAATAAACAACAACAACAACAACGTCAACAACAACAACAATGTCAAATAAACAACAACAACAACATCAAATAAACAACAACAACAACAAAGTCAAATAAACAACAGCAACAACAACGTCAAATAAACAACCACAATAACAACAACGTCAAATAAGCAACAACAACAACAACAACAAATACAACAACAACAACAACAACAACGTCAAATAACAAAAACAACGTCAAATAAAAAACAATAACAACGTCAAATAAACAACAACAACAACGTCAAATAAACAACAACAATAACAACAACAACAACAACGTCAAATAAACAACAACAACGTCAAATAAACAATAAGAACAACAACAACATCAACAACAACAAAAACGTCAAATAAACAACAACAACAACAACGTCAACAATAACAACTACGTCAAGTAAACAACAACAACAACAATGTCAACAACAACAATGTCAAATAAACAACAACAACAACGCCAAATAAGCAACAACAACTAAAACAACGTCAAATAAACAACAACAACAACAACAACAACGTCAAATAAACAACAACACCAACACCAACAACAACAATGGTGTCAAATAAACAACAACAACGACAATGTCAACAATAACAATAACAATGTCAAATAAACAACAACAACAACAACGTCAAATAAACAACAACAACAACAACAATGTCAACAACAACAACAACGTCAAATAAACAACAACAACAACGTCAACAACAACAACGTCAAATAAATAACAACAACAACAACATCAAATAAACAACAACAACAACACCGTCAAATAAAAAACAACAACAACAACGTCAAATAAACAACAACAACAACGTCAAATAAACAACAACAACAACAACAACAATGTCAAATAAATAACTACAACAACAACAACGTCAAATAAACAACAACAACAACAACGTCAAATAAACAACAACAACAACAACAACGTCAAATAAACAACAGCAACAACAACGTCAAATAAACAACAACAATAACCACAACGTCAAATAAGCAACAACAACAACAACAAATACAACAACAACAACGTCAAATAACAAAAACAATGCCAAATAAACAACAATAACAACGTCAAATAAACAACAACAACAACAACGTCAAATAAACAATAACAACAACAACAACGTCAAATAAATAACAACAACAACAACGTCAAATAAACAACAACAACACCAACGTCAAATAAACAACAACAACAACAACATCAAATAAACAACAACAACAACAACAACAACAATGTCAAATAAACAACAACAATAACAACAACAACAACGTCAAATAAACAACAAAAACAACGTCAAATAAACAATAACAACAACGTCAAATAAACAACAACAACAACAACAACATCAACTACAACAAAAACGTCAAATAAATAACAACAACAACAACAACGTCAACAACAACAACTATGTCAAATAAACAACAACAACAATAACAACGTCAAATAAACAACAACAACTAAAACAACGTCAAATAAACAACAACAACAACAACAACAACAACGTCAAATAAACAACAAAACCAACAACGTCAACAACAACAACAACAATGTCAAATAAACAACAACAACAACATCAACAACAACAACAATGTTAAATAAACAACAACAACAATAACATCAAATAAACAACAACAACAACAACGTCAAATAAACAACAACAATAACAACAACAACAACAACGTCAAATAAACAACAACAACAACGTCAAATAAACAACAACTACAACGTCAAATAAACAACAACAACAACAACTACATCAACAACAATAACAAAAACGTCAAATAATCAACAACAACAATGTCAACAACAACAATGTCAAATAAACAACAACAACAACGCCAAATAAACAACAACAACTAAAACTAAAACAAATAAACAACAACAACAACGTCAAATAAACAACAACAACAACAAAAATGTCAAATAACAACAACAACAACAACAACGTCAAATAACAACAACAACAACATCAAATAAACAACAACAACAACGTCAAATAAACAACAACAATAACAACAACAACAACAACATCAAATAAACAACAACAACAACGTCAAATAAACAACAACAACAACGTCAAATAAACAACAACAACAACAACTACATCAACAACAATAACAAAAACGTCAAATAATCAACAACAACAATGTCAACAACAACAACAACGCCAAATAAACAACAACAACTAAAACTACGTCAAATAAACAACAACAACAACAACGTCAAATAAACAACAACAACAACAATGTCAAATAACAACAACAACAACAACGTCAAATAACAACAACAACAATGTCAAATAAACAACAACAACAACAACGTCAAATAAACAACAACAACAACAATGTCAACAACAACAACAACGTCAAATAAACAACAACAACAACAACGTCAAATAAACAACAACGTCAACAACAACAACAACAACAACGTCAAATAAACAACAACAACAACAACGTCAACAACAACAACAACGTCAAATAAACAACAACGACAACAACAACAACGTCAAATAAACAACAACAACAAC
Source organism: Vicia faba (assembly GCA_948472305.1). Taxonomy (NCBI): domain Eukaryota; kingdom Viridiplantae; phylum Streptophyta; class Magnoliopsida; order Fabales; family Fabaceae; genus Vicia; species Vicia faba. The sequence continues at coordinate 395,905,207 of OX451739.1, forward strand.
AACACCGTCAAATAAACAACAACAACGTCAAATAAACAAAAATAACAACGTCAAATAAACAACAACAACAACAACGTCAAATAAACAACAACAACAACGTCAAATAAACAACAACAACAACAACAACATCAAATAAACAACAACAACGTCAAATAAACAACAACAACAACAACGTCAACAACAACAACAATGTCAAATAAACAACAACAACAACATCAAATAAACAACAACAACAACAAAGTCAAATAAACAACAGCAACAACAACGTCAAATAAACAACCACAATAACAACAACGTCAAATAAGCAACAACAACAACAACAACAACAAATACAACAACAACAACAACAACAACGTCAAATAACAAAAACAACGTCAAATAAAAAACAATAACAACGTCAAATAAACAACAACAACAACGTCAAATAAACAATAACAACAACAACAACGTCAAATAAATAACAACAACAACGTCAAATAAACAACAACAACAACAACGTCAAATAAACAACAACAACAACGTCAAATAAACAACAACAACAACAACAACGTCAACTAAACAACAACACCAACAACGCCAACAACAACAACAACGTCAAATAAACAACTACAAAAACAACAACAACAATGGTGTCAAATAAACAACAACAACAACAACGTCAACAACAACAACAATGTCAAATAAACAACAACAACAACGTCAAATAAACAACAACAACAACAACAACGTCAAATAAACAACGACAACAACAACGTCAAATAAACAACAACAACAACAACGTCAACAAAAACAACGTCAAATAAACAACAACAACAACAACACCGTCAAATAAAAAACAACAACAACGTCAAATAAACAACAACAACAACGTCAAATAAACAACAACAACAACAACAACAACGTCAAATAAATAACTACAACAACAACGTCAAATAAACAACAACAACAACAACGTCAAACAAACAACAACGACGACAACAACAACGTCAAATAAACAACAGCAACAACAACAACAACGTCAAATAAACAACAACAACGTCAAATAAACAACAACGACGACAACGTCAAATAAACAACAGCAACAACAACAACAACGTCAAATAGACAACAACAACAACAACAATGTTAACAACAACAACAACGTCAAATAAACAACAACAACAACAACAACGTCAAATAAACAACAACAACAACAACGTCAAATAAACAACAGCAACAACAACGTCAAATAAACAACAACAATAACCACAACGTCAAATAAGCAACAATAACAACAACAAATACAACAACAACAACAACAACGTCAAATAACAAAAACAATGTCAAATAAACAACAATAACAACGTCAAATAAACAACAACAACAACAACAACAACATCAAATAAACAATAACAACAACAACAACGTCAAATAGATAACAACAACAACAATGTCAAATAAACAACAACAACACTAACGTCAAATAAACAACAACAACAACATCAAATAAACAACAATAACAACAACGTCAAATAAACAACAATAATAACAACAACAACGTCAAATAAACAACAAAAACAACGTCAAATAAACAATAACAACAACGTCAAATAAACAACAAAAACAACGTCAAATAAACAATAACAACAACAACATCAACAACAACAAAAACGTCAAATAAACAACAACAACAACAACAACAATGTCAAATAAACAACAACAACAACGCCAAATAAACAACATCAACTAAAACAACGTCAAATAAACAACAACAACAACAACAATGTCAACAATAACAACGTCAAATAAACAACAACAACAATGTCAAATAAACAACAACAACTAAAACAACGTCAAATAAACAACAACAACAACAACAACAACAACAACAACAACGTCAAATAAACAACAACACCAACAACGTCAACAACAATAACAACAACAACAATGTCAAATAAACAACAACAACAACAACAATGTCAAATAAACAATAACAACATCAAATAAACAACAACAACAACGTCAAATAAACAACAACAATAACAACAACAACAACAACAACAACGTCAAATAAACAACAACAACAACAACGTCAAATAAACAACAACAACAACAACGTCAAATAAACAACAACAACGTCAAATAAACAACAAGAACAACAACAACATCAACAACAACAAAAACGTCAAATAAACAACAACAACAACAACGTCAACAATAACAACTACGTCAAGTAAACAACAACAACAACAATGTCAACAACAACAATGTCAAATAAACAACAACAACAACGCCAAATAAGCAACAACAACTAAAACAACGTCAAATAAACAACAACAACAACGTCAAATAAACAACAACACCAACACCAACAACAACAATGGTGTCAAATAAACAACAACAACGACAACGTCAACAATAACAATAACAATGTCAAATAAACAACAACAACAACAACGTCAAATAAACAACAACAACAACAACAATGTCAACAACAACAACAACGTCAAATAAACAACAACAACAACGTCAACAACAACAACGTCAAATAAATAACAACAACAACAACGTCAAATAAACAACAACAACAACACCGTCAAATAAAAAACAACAACAACAACGTCAAATAAACAACAACAACAACGTCAAATAAACAACAACAACAACAACAACAATGTCAAATAAATAACTACAACAACAACAACGTCAAATAAACAACAACAACAACAACGTCAAATAAACAACAACAACAACAACAACAACGTCAAATAAACAACAGCAACAACAACGTCAAATAAACAACAACAATAACCACAACGTCAAATAGGCAACAACAACAACAACAAATACAACAACAACAACGTCAAATAACAAAAACAATGCCAAATAAACAACAATAACAACGTCAAATAAACAACAACAACAACAACGTCAAATAAACAATAACAACAACAACAACGTCAAATAAATAACAACAACAACAACGTCAAATAAACAATAACAACACCAACGTCAAATAAACAACAACAACAACAACATCAAATAAACAACAACAACAACAACGTCAAATAAACAACAACAATAACAACAACAACAACGTCAAATAAACAACAAAAACAACGTCAAATAAACACTAACAACAACGTCAAATAAACAACAACAACAACAACAACATCAACAACAACAAAAACGTCAAATAAATAACAACAACAACAACAACGTCAACAACAACAACAACTATGTCAAATAAACAACAACAACAACAACAACGTCAAATAAACAACAACAACTAAAACAACGTCAAATAAACAACAACAACAACAACAACAACAACGTCAAATAAACAACAAAACCAACAACGTCAACAACAACAACAACAATGTCAAATAAACAACAACAACAACGTCAACAACAACAACAATGTTAAATAAACAACAACAACAATAACATCAAATAAACAACAACAACAACGTCAAATAAACAACAACAATAACAACAACAACAACAACAACGTCAAATAAACAACAACAACAACGTCAAATAAACAACAACTACAACGTCAAATAAACAACAACAACAACAACTACATCAACAACAATAACAAAAACGTCAAATAATCAACAACAACAATGTCAACAACAACAATGTCAAATAAACAACAACAACAACGCCAAATAAACAACAACAACTAAAACTAAAACAAATAAACAACAACAACAACGTCAAATAAACAACAACAACAACAACAATGTCAAATAACAACAACAACAACGTCAAATAACAACAACAACAATGTCAAATAAACAACAACAACAACAACGTCAAATAAACAACAACAACAACAATGTCAACAACAACAACAACGTCAAATAAACAACAACAACAACGTCAAATAAACAACAACGTCAACAACAACAACAACAACAACGTCAAATAAACAACAACAGCAACAACGTCAACAACAACAACAACGTTAAATAAACAACAACAACAACAACAACGTCAAATAAACAACAACAACAACACCGTCAAATAAACAACAACAACGTCAAATAAACAAAAACAACAACGTCAATTAAACAACAACAACAACAACGTTAAATAAATAAAAACATCAACAACAACGTCAAATAAACAACAACAACACCAACGTCAAATAAACAACAACAACAACATCAAATAAACAACAACAACAACAACAACGTCAAATAAACAACAACAATAACAACAACAACAACGTCAAATAAACAACAAAAACAACGTCAAATAAACAATAACAACAACGTCAAATAAACAACAACAACAACAACATCAACAACAACAAAAACGTCAAATAAACAACAACAACAACAACAACAACAACGTCAACAACAATAACAACTATGTCAAATAAACAACAACAACAACAACGTCAAATAAACAACAACAACTAAAACAACGTCAAATAAACAACAACAAAAACAACAACAACGTCAAATAAACAACAACACCAACAACGTCAACAACAACAACAACAACAATGTCAAATAAACAACAACAACAACGTCAACAACAACAACAACAACAACGTCAAATAAACAACAACAACAACAACGTCAAATAAACAACAACAACAATGTCAAATAAACAACAACAACAACAACTACATCAACAACAATAACAAAAACGTCAAATAATCAACAACAACAATGTCAACAACAACAATGTCAAATAAACAACAACAACAACGCCAAATAAACAACAACAACTAAAACTACGTCAAATAAACAACAACAACAACGTCAAATAAAAAACAACAACAACAACAACAATGTCAAATAACAACAACAACAACAACAACGTCAACAATAACAACTACGTCAAATAAACAACAACAACAACAATGTCAAATAAACAACAACAACGCCAAATAAGCAACAACAACTAAAACAACGTCAAATAAACAACAACAACAACGTCAAATAAACAATAACAACAACAACAACGTCAAATAAATAACAACAACAACAACGTCAAATAAACAACAACAACAACAACAACGTCAAATAAACAACAACAACAACAACAACGTCAAATAAACAACAACAATAACCACAACGTCAAATAAGCAACAACAACAACAACAAATACAACAACAACAACAACGTCAAATAACAAAAACAATGCCAAATAAACAACAATAACAACGTCAAATAAACAACAACAACAACGTCAAATAAACAATAACAACAACAACAACGTCAAATAAACAACAACAACAACAACGTCAAATAAACAACAACAACAACAACGTCAAATAAACAACAACAACAACAACGTCAAATAAACAACAACAATAACCACAACGTCAAATAAGCAACCACAACAACAACAAATACAACAACAACAACAACAACGTCAAATAACAAAAACAATGCCAAATAAACAACAATAACAACGTCAAATAAACAACAACAACAACGTCAAATAAACAATAACAACAACAACAACGTCAAATAAATAACAACAACAACAACGTCAAATAAACAACAACAACACCAACGTCAAATAAACAACAACAACAACAACATCAAATAAACAACAACAACAACAACGTCAAATAAACAACAACAATAACAACAACAACAACGTCAAATAAACAACAAAAACAACGTCAAATAAATAACAACAACAACAACGTCAAATAAACAACAACAACACCAACGTCAAATAAACAACAACAACAACATCAAATAAACAACAACAACAACAACAACAACGTCAAATAAACAACAACAATAACAACAACAACAACGTCAAATAAACAACAAAAACAACGTCAAATAAACAATAACAACAACGTCAAATAAACAACAACAACAACAACAACATCAACAACAACAAAAACGTCAAATAAACAACAACAACAACAACAACAACAACGTCAACAACAACAAAAACGTCAAATAAACAACAACAACAACAACAACAACGTCAACAACAACAACAACTATGTCAAATAAACAACAACAACAACAACTTCAAATAAACAACAACAACAACTAAAACAACGTCAAATAAACAACAACAACAACAACAACAACAACGTCAAACAAACAACAACACCAACAACGTCAACAACAACAACAATGTCAAATAAACAACAACAACAATGTCAACAACAACAACAATGTTAAATAAACAACAACAACAACATCAAATAAACAACAACAACAACGTCAAATAAACAACAACAATAACAACAACAACAACAACAACAACATCAAATAAACAACAACAACAATGTCAAATAAACAACAACAACAACGTCAAATAAACAACAACAACAACAACTACATCAACAACAATAACAAAAACGTCAAATAATCAACAACAACAATGTCAACAACAACAACAACGCCAAATAAACAACAACAACTAAAACTACGTCAAATAAACAACAACAACAACAACGTCAAATAAACAACAACAACAACAATGTCAAATAACAACAACAACAACAACGTCAAATAACAACAACAACAATGTCAAATAAACAACAACAACAACAACAACGTCAAATAAACAACAACAACAACAATGTCAACAACAACAACAACGTCAAATAAACAACAACAACAACAACGTCAAATAAACAACAACGTCAACAACAACAACAACAACAACGTCAAATAAACAACAACAACAACAACAACGTCAACAACAACAACAACGTCAAATAAACAACAACGACAACAACAACAATGTCAAATAAACAACAACAACAACAACAACACCGTCAAATAAACAACAACAACGTCAAATAAACAAAAATAACAACGTCAAATAAATAACAACAACAACAACGTTAAATAAACAACAACAACAACGTCAAATAAACAACAACAACAACAACATCAAATAAACAACAACAACGTCAAATAAACAACAACAACAACAACGTCAACAACAACAACAATGTCAAATAAACAACAACAACAACATCAAATAAACAACAGCAACAACAAAGTCAAATAAACAACAGCAACAACAACGTCAAATAAACAACCACAATAACAACAACGTCAAATAAGCAACAACAACAACAACAACAAATACAACAACAACAACAACAACGTCAAATAACAAAAACAACGTCAAATAAAAAACAATAACAACGTCAAATAAACAACAACAACAACGTCAAATAAACAATAACAACAACAGCAACGTCAAATAAATAACAACAACAACGTCAAATAAACAACAACAACAACAACGTCAAATAAACAACAACAACAACGTCAAATAAACAACAACAACAACAACAACGTCAAATAAACAACAACACCAACAACGCCAACAACAACAACAACGTCAAATAAACAACTACAAAAACAACAACAACAATGGTGTCAAATAAACAACAACAACAACAACGTCAACAACAACAACAATGTCAAATAAACAACAACAACAACGTCAAATAAACAACAACAACAACAACAACGTCAAATAAACAACGACAACAACAACGTCAAATAAACAACAACAACAACAACGTCAACAAAAACAACGTCAAATAAACAACAACAACAACAACACCGTCAAATAAAAAACAACAACAACGTCAAATAAACAACAACAACAACAACGTCAAATAAACAACAACAACAACAACAACAACGTCAAATAAATAACTACAACAACAACGTCAAATAAACAACAACAACAACAACAACAACGTCAAACAAACAACGACGACGACAACAACAACGTCAAATAAACAACAGCAACAACAACAACAACGTCAAATAAACAACAACAACAACAACGTCAAATAAACAACAACGACGACAACGTCAAATAAACAACAGCAACAACAACAACAACGTCAAATAGACAACAACAACAACAACAATGTTAACAACAACAACAACGTCAAATAAACAACAACAACAACAACAACGTCAAATAAACAACAACAACAACAACAACGTCAAATAAACAACAGCAACAACAACGTCAAATAAACAACAACAATAACCACAACATCAAATAAGCAACAATAACAACAACAAATACAACAACAACAACAACAACGTCAAATAACAAAAACAATGTCAAATAAACAACAATAACAACGTCAAATAAACAACAACAACAACAACATCAAATAAACAATAACAACAACAACAACGTCAAATAGATAACAACAACAACAATGTCAAATAAACAACAACAACACTAACGTCAAATAAACAACAACAACAACATCAAATAAACAACAACAACAACAACGTCAAATAAACAACAATAATAACAACAACAATGTCAAATAAACAACAAAAACAACGTCAAATAAACAATAACAACAACGTCAAATAAACAACAAAAACAACGTCAAATAAACAATAACAAAAACAACATCAACAACAACAAAAACGTCAAATAAACAACAACAACAACAACAATGTCAAATAAACAACAACAACAACGCCAAATAAACAACAACAACAACAACGTCAAATAAACAACAACAATAACCACAACGTCAAATAAGCAACAACAACAACAACAAATACAACAACAACAACAACGTCAAATAACAAAAACAATGCCAAATAAACAACAATAACAACGTCAAATAAACAACAACAACAACGTCAAATAAACAATAACAACAACAACAACGTCAAATAAACAACAACAACAACAACGTCAAATAAACAACAACAACAACAACGTCAAATAAACAACAACAACAACAACGTCAAATAAACAACAACAATAACCACAACGTCATATAAGCAACCACAACAACAACAAATACAACAACAACAACAACGTCAAATAACAAAAACAATGCCAAATAAACAACAATAACAACGTCAAATAAACAACAACAACAACGTCAAATAAACAATAACAACAACAACAACGTCAAATAAATAACAACAACAACAACGTCAAATAAACAACAACAACACCAACGTCAAATAAACAACAACAACAACAACATCAAATAAACAACAACAACAACAACGTCAAATAAACAACAACAATAACAACAACAACAACGTCAAATAAACAACAAAAACAACGTCAAATAAATAACAACAACAACAACGTCAAATAAACAACAACAACACCAACGTCAAATAAACAACAACAACAACATCAAATAAACAACAACAACAACAACAACAACGTCAAATAAACAACAACAATAACAACAACAACAACGTCAAATAAACAACAAAAACAACGTCAAATAAACAATAACAACAACGTCAAATAAACAACAACAACAACAACAACATCAACAACAACAAAAACGTCAAATAAACAACAACAACAACAACAACAACGTCAACAACAACAAAAACGTCAAATAAACAACAACAACAACAACAACAACGTCAACAACAACAACAACTATGTCAAATAAACAACAACAACAACAACTTCAAATAAACAACAACAACAACTAAAACAACGTCAAATAAACAACAACAACAACAACAACAACAACAACGTCAAATAAACAACAACACCAACAACGTCAACAACAACAACAATGTCAAATAAACAACAACAACAACGTCAACAACAACAACAATGTTAAATAAACAACAACAACAACATCAAATAAACAACAACAACAACAACGTCAAATAAACAACAACAATAACAACAACAACAACAACATCAAATAAACAACAACAACAACGTCAAATAAACAACAACAACAACGTCAAATAAACAACAACAACAACAACAACTACATCAACAACAATAACAAAAACGTCAAATAATCAACAACAACAATGTCAACAACAACAACGCCAAATAAACAACAACAACTAAAACTACGTCAAATAAACAACAACAACAACAACGTCAAATAAACAACAACAACAACAATGTCAAATAACAACAACAACAACAACGTCAAATAACAACAACAACAATGTCAAATAAACAACAACAACAACAACAACGTCAAATAAACAACAACAACAACAATGTCAACAACAACAACAACGTCAAATAAACAACAACAACAACAACGTCAAATAAACAACAACGTCAACAACAACAACAACAACGTCAAATAAACAACAACAACGTCAACAACAACAACAACGTCAAATAAACAACAACGACAACAACAACAACGTCAAATAAACAACAACAACAACAACACCGTCAAATAAACAACAACAACGTCAAATAAACAAAAATAACAACGTCAAATAAATAACAACAACAACAACGTCAAATAAACAACAACAACAACGTCAAATAAATAACCACAACAACAACATCAAATAAACAACAACAACGTCAAATAAACAACAACAACAACAATGTCAAATAAACAACAACAACAACATCAAATAAACAACAACAACAACAAAGTCAAATAAACAACAGCAACAACAACGTCAAATAAACAACCACAATAACAATAACGTCAAATAAGCAACAACAACAACAACAACAAATACAACAACAACAACAACAACGTCAAATAACAAAAACAACGTCAAATAAAAAACAATAACAACGTCAAATAAACAACAACAACAACGTCAAATAAACAATAACAACAACAGCAACGTCAAATAAATAACAACAACAACGTCAAATAAACAACAACAACAACGTCAAATAAACAACAACAACAACGTCAAATAAACAACAACAACAACAACAACGTCAAATAAACAACAACACCAACAACGCCAACAACAACAACAACGTCAAATAAACAACTACAAAAACAACAACAACAATGGTGTCAAATAAACAACAACAACAACAACAACGTCAACAACAACAACAATGTCAAATAAACAACAACAACAACGTCAAATAAACAACAACAACAACAACAACAACAACAACGTCAAATAAACAACGACAACAACAACGTCAAATAAACAACAACAACAACAACGTCAACAAAAACAACGTCAAATAAACAACAACAACAACAACACCGTCAAATAAAAAACAACAACAACGTCAAATAAACAACAACAACAACGTCAAATAAACAACAACAACAACAACAACAACATGTCAAATAAATAACTACAACAACAACGTCAAATAAACAACAACAACAACAACAACGTCAAACAAACAACGACGACGACAACAACAACGTCAAATAAACAACAGCAACAACAACAACAACGTCAAATAAACAACAACAACAACAACGTCAAATAAACAACAACGACGACAACGTCAAATAAACAACAGCAACAACAACAACAACGTCAAATAGACAACAACAACAACAACAATGTTAACAACAACAACAACGTCAAATAAACAACAACAACAACAACAACGTCAAATAAACAACAACAACAACAACAACGTCAAATAAACAACAGCAACAACAACGTCAAATAAACAACAACAATAACCACAACATCAAATAAGCAACAATAACAACAACAAATACAACAACAACAACAACAACGTCAAATAACAAAAACAATGTCAAATAAACAACAATAACAACGTCAAATAAACAACAACAACAACAACATCAAATAAACAATAACAACAACAACAACGTCAAATAGATAACAACAACAGCCATGTCAAATAAACAACAACAACACTAACGTCAAATAAACAACAACAACAACATCAAATAAACAACAACAACAACAACGTCAAATAAACAACAATAATAACAACAACAACGTCAAATAAACAACAAAAACAACGTCAAATAAACAATAACAACAACGTCAAATAAACAACAAAAACAACGTCAAATAAACAATAACAACAACAACATCAACAACAACAAAAACGTCAAATAAACAACAACAACAACAATGTCAAATAAACAACAACAACAACGCCAAATAAACAACAACAACAACAACGTCAAATAAACAACAACAATAACCACAACGTCAAATAAGCAACAACAACAACAACAAATACAACAACAACAACAACGTCAAATAACAAAAACAATGCCAAATAAACAACAATAACAACGTCAAATAAACAACAACAACAACGTCAAATAAACAATAACAACAACAACAACGTCAAATAAACAACAACAACAACAACGTCAAATAAACAACAACAACAACAACGTCAAATAAACAACAACAACAACGTCAAATAAACAACAACAATAACCACAACGTCAAATAAGCAACCACAACAACAACAAATACAACAACAACAACAACGTCAAATAACAAAAACAATGCCAAATAAACAACAATAACAACGTCAAATAAACAACAACAACAACGTCAAATAAACAATAACAACAACAACAACGTCAAATAAATAACAACAACAACAACGTCAAATAAACAACAACAACACCAACGTCAAATAAACAACAACAACAACATCAAATAAACAACAACAACAACAACGTCAAATAAACAACAACAATAACAACAACAACAACGTCAAATAAACAACAAAAACAACGTCAAATAAATAACAACAACAACAACGTCAAATAAACAACAACAACACCAACGTCAAATAAACAACAACAACAACATCAAATAAACAACAACAACAACAACAACGTCAAATAAACAACAACAATAACAACAACAACAACGTCAAATAAACAACAAAAACAACGTCAAATAAACAATAACAACAACGTCAAATAAACAACAACAACAACAACATCAACAACAACAAAAACGTCAAATAAACAACAACAACAACAACAACAACGTCAACAACAACAAAAACGTCAAATAAACAACAACAACAACAACAACAACGTCAACAACAACAACAACTATGTCAAATAAACAACAACAACAACAACTTCAAATAAACAACAACAACAACTAAAACAACGTCAAATAAACAACAACAACAACAACAACAACGTCAAATAAACAACAACACCAACAACGTCAACAACAACAACAATGTCAAATAAACAACAACAACAACGTCAACAACAACAACAATGTTAAATAAACAACAACAACAACATCAAATAAACAACAACAACAACGTCAAATAAACAACAACAATAACAACAACAACAACAACAACAACATCAAATAAACAACAACAACAACGTCAAATAAACAACAACAACAACGTCAAATAAACAACAACAACAACAACTACATCAACAACAATAACAAAAACGTCAAATAATCAACAACAACAATGTCAACAACAACAACAACGCCAAATAAACAACAACAACTAAAACTACGTCAAATAAACAACAACAACAACAACGTCAAATAAACAACAACAACAACAATGTCAAATAACAACAACAACAACAACGTCAAATAACAACAACAACAATGTCAAATAAACAACAACAACAACAACGTCAAATAAACAACAACAACAACAATGTCAACAACAACAACAACAACGTCAAATAAACAACAACAACAACAACAACGTCAAATAAACAACAACGTCAACAACAACAACAACAACAACAACGTCAAATAAACAACAACAACAACAACGTCAACAACAACAACAACGTCAAATAAACAACAACGACAACAACAACAACGTCAAATAAACAACAACAACAACAACACCGTCAAATAAACAACAACAACGTCAAATAAACAAAAATAACAACGTCAAATAAATAACAACAACAACAACGTCAAATAAACAACAACAACAACGTCAAATAAACAACAACAACAACAACATCAAATAAACAACAACAACGTCAAATAAACAACAACAACAACAACGTCAACAACAACAACAATGTCAAATAAACAACAACAACAACATCAAATAAACAACAACAACAACAAAGTCAAATAAACAACAGCAACAACAACGTCAAATAAACAACCACAATAACAACAACGTCAAATAAGCAACAACAACAACAACAACAAATACAACAACAACAACAACAACGTCAAATAACAAAAACAACGTCAAATAAAAAACAATAACAACGTCAAATAAACAACAACAACAACGTCAAATAAACAATAACAACAACAGCAACGTCAAATAAATAACAACAACAACGTCAAATAAACAACAACAACAACAACAACGTCAAATAAACAACAACAACAACGTCAAATAAACAACAACAACAACAACAACGTCAAATAAACAACAACACCAACAACGCCAACAACAACAACGTCAAATAAACAACTACAAAAACAACAACAACAATGGTGTCAAATAAACAACAACAACAACGTCAACAACAACAACAATGTCAAATAAACAACAACAACAACGTCAAATAAACAACAACAACAACAACAACAACGTCAAATAAACAACGACAACAACAACGTCAAATAAACAACCACAACAACAACGTCAACAAAAACAACGTCAAATAAACAACAACAACAACAACACCGTCAAATAAAAAACAACAACAACGTCAAATAAACAACAACAACAACGTCAAATAAACAACAACAACAACAACGTCAAATAAATAACTACAACAACAACGTCAAATAAACAACAACAACAACAACGTCAAACAAACAACGACGACGACAACAACAACGTCAAATAAACAACAGCAACAACAACAACAACGTCAAATAAACAACAACAACAACAACGTCAAATAAACAACAACGACGACAACGTCAAATAAACAACAGCAACAACAACAACAACGTCAAATAGACAACAACAACAACAACAATGTTAACAACAACAACAACGTCAAATAAACAACAACAACAACAACAACGTCAAATAAACAACAACAACAACGTCAAATAAACAACAGCAACAACAACGTCAAATAAACAACAACAATAACCACAACATCAAATAAGCAACAATAACAACAACAAATACAACAACAACAACAACAACAACGTCAAATAACAAAAACAATGTCAAATAAACAACAATAACAACATCAAATAAACAACAACAACAACAACATCAAATAAACAATAACAACAACAACAACGTCAAATAGATAACAACAACAACAATGTCAAATAAACAACAACAACACTAACGTCAAATAAACAACAACAACAACATCAAATAAACAACAACAACAACAACGTCAAATAAACAACAATAATAACAACAACAACGTCAAATAAACAACAAAAACAACGTCAAATAAACAATAACAACAACGTCAAATAAACAACAAAAACAACGTCAAATAAACAATAACAACAACAACATCAACAACAACAAAAACGTCAAATAAACAACAACAACAACAACAACAATGTCAAATAAACAACAACAACAACGCCAAATAAACAACAACAACTAAAACAACGTCAAATAAACAACAACAACAACAACAATGTCAACAATAACAACGTCAAATAAACAACAACAACAATGTCAAATAAACAACAACAACTAAAACAACGTCAAATAAACAACAACAACAACAACAACAACAACAACAACAACAACAACGTCAAATAAACAACAACACCAACAACGTCAACAACAATAACAACAACAACAATGTCAAATAAACAACAACAACAACAACAATGTCAAATAAACAATAACAACATCAAATAAACAACAACAACAACGTCAAATAAACAACAACAACAACAACAACAATAACAAGAACAACAACAACGTCAAATAAACAACAACAACAACAACGTCAAATGAACAACAACAACGTCAAATAAACAACAAGAACAACAACAACATCAACAACAACAAAAACGTCAAATAAACAACAACAACAACAACGTCAACAATAACAACTACGTCAAGTAAACAACAACAACAACAATGTCAACAACAAAAATGTCAAATAAACAACAACAACAACGCCAAATAAGCAACAACAACTAAGACAACGTCAAATAAACAACAACAACAACAACAACGTCAAATAAACAACAACACCAACACCAACAACAACAATGGTGTCAAATAAATAACAACAACGACAACGTCAACAATAACAATAACAATGTCAAATAAACAACAACAACAACAACAACGTCAAATAAACAACAACAACAACAACAACAATGTCAACAACAACAACAACGTCAAATAAACAACAACAACAACGTCAACAACAACAACGTCAAATAAATAACAACAACAACAACGTCAAATAAACAACAACAACAACACCGTCAAATAAAAAACAACAACAACAACGTCAAATAAACAACAACAACAACTTCAAATAAACAACAACAACAACAATGTCAAATAAATAACTACAACAACAACAACGTCAAATAAACAACAACAACAACAACGTCAAATAAACAACAACAACAACAACAACGTCAAATAAACAACAGCAACAACAACGTCAAATAAACAACAACAATAACCACAACGTCAAATAAGCAACAACAACAACAACAAATACAACAACAACGTCAAATAACAAAAACAATGCCAAATAAACAACAATAACAACGTCAAATAAACAACAACAACAACAACGTCAAATAAACAATAACAACAACAACAACGTCAAATAAATAACAACAACAACAACGTCAAATAAACAACAACAACACCAACGTCAAATAAACAACAACAACAACAACATCAAATAAACAACAACAACAACAACGTCAAATAAACAACAACAATAACAACAACAACAACGTCAAATAAACAACAAAAACACGTCAAATAAACAATAACAACAACGTCAAATAAACAACAACAACAACAAGAACAACATCAACAACAACAAAAACGTCAAATAAATAACAACAACAACAACAACAACGTCAACAACAACAACAACTATGTCAAATAAACAACAACAACAACAACAACGTCAAATAAACAACAACAACTAAAACAACGTCAAATAAACAACAACAACATAAACAACAACAACGTCAAATAAACAACAAAACCAACAACGTCAACAACAACAACAACAATGTCAAATAAACAACAACAACAACGTCAACAACAACAACAATGTTAAATAAACAACAACAACAATAACATCAAATAAACAACAACAACAACGTCAAATAAACAACAACAATAACAACAACAACAACAACGTCAAATAAACAACAACAACAACGTCAAATAAACAACAACAACAACGTCAAATAAACAACAACAACAACAACAACTACATCAACAACAATAACAAAAACGTCAAATAATCAACAACAACAATGTCAACAACAACAATGTCAAATAAACAACAACAACAACGCCAAATAAACAACAACAACTAAAACTACGTCAAATAAACAACAACAACAACGTCAAATAAACAACAACAACAACAACAATGTCAAATAACAACAACAACAACAACGTCAAATAACAACAACAACAATGTCAAATAAAGAACAACAACAACAACGTCAAATAAACAACAACAACAACAACAATGTCAACAACAACAACAACGTCAAATAAACAACAACAACAACGTCAAATAAACAACAACGTCAACAACAACAACAACAACGTCAAATAAACAACAACAGCAACAACGTCAACAACAACAACAACGTTAAATAAACAACAACAACAACGTCAAATAAACAACAACAACAACACCGTCAAATAAACAACAACAACGTCAAATAAACAAAAACAACAACGTCAATTAAACAACAACAACAACAACAACAACGTTAAATAAATAAAAACATCAACAACAACGTCAAATAAACAACAACAACACCAACGTCAAATAAACAACAACAACAACATCAAATAAACAACAACAACAACGTCAAATAAACAACAACAATAACAACAACAACAACGTCAAATAAACAACAAAAACAACGTCAAATAAACAATAACAACAACGTCAAATAAACAACAACAACAACAACATCAACAACAACAAAAACGTCAAATAAACAACAACAACAACAACAACAACGTCAACAACAATAACAACGTCAAATAAACAACAACACCAACAACGTCAACAACAATAACAACAACAACAATGTCAAATAAACAACAACAACAACAACAACAACAACAACAACAACAACAACAACGTCAAATAAACAACAACACCAACAACGTCAACAACAATAACAACAACAACAATGTCAAATAAACAACAACAACAACAACAATGTCAAATAAACAATAACAACATCAAATAAACAACAACAACAACGTCAAATAAACAACAACAACAACAACAACAATAACAAGAACAACAACAACGTCAAATAAACAACAACAACAACAACGTCAAATAAACAACAACAACGTCAAATAAACAACAAGAACAACAACAACATCAACAACAACAAAAACGTCAAATAAACAACAACAACAACAACGTCAACAATAACAACTACGTCAAGTAAACAACAACAACAACAATGTCAACAACAAAAATGTCAAATAAACAACAACAACAACGCCAAATAAGCAACAACAACTAAGACAACGTCAAATAAACAACAACAACAACAACAACGTCAAATAAACAACAACACCAACACCAACAACAACAATGGTGTCAAATAAATAACAACAACGACAACGTCAACAATAACAATAACAATGTCAAATAAACAACAACAACAACAACGTCAAATAAACAACAACAACAACAACAACAATGTCAACAACAACAACAACGTCAAATAAACAACAACAACAACGTCAACAACAACAACGTCAAATAAATAACAACAACAACAACGTCAAATAAACAACAACAACAACACCGTCAAATAAAAAACAACAACAACAACGTCAAATAAACAACAACAACAACTTCAAATAAACAACAACAACAACAATGTCAAATAAATAACTACAACAACAACAACGTCAAATAAACAACAACAACAACAACAACGTCAAATAAACAACAACAACAACAACAACGTCAAATAAACAACAGCAACAACAACGTCAAATAAACAACAACAATAACCACAACGTCAAATAAGCAACAACAACAACAACAAATACAACAACAACGTCAAATAACAAAAACAATGCCAAATAAACAACAATAACAACGTCAAATAAACAACAACAACAACAACGTCAAATAAACAATAACAACAACAACAACGTCAAATAAATAACAACAACAACAACGTCAAATAAACAACAACAACACCAACGTCAAATAAACAACAACAACAACAACATCAAATAAACAACAACAACAACAACGTCAAATAAACAACAACAATAACAACAACAACAACGTCAAATAAACAACAAAAACACGTCAAATAAACAATAACAACAACGTCAAATAAACAACAACAACAACAAGAACAACATCAACAACAACAAAAACGTCAAATAAATAACAACAACAACAACAACAACGTCAACAACAACAACAACTATGTCAAATAAACAACAACAACAACAACAACGTCAAATAAACAACAACAACTAAAACAACGTCAAATAAACAACAACAACATAAACAACAACAACGTCAAATAAACAACAAAACCAACAACGTCAACAACAACAACAACAATGTCAAATAAACAACAACAACAACGTCAACAACAACAACAATGTTAAATAAACAACAACAACAATAACATCAAATAAACAACAACAACAACGTCAAATAAACAACAACAATAACAACAACAACAACAACGTCAAATAAACAACAACAACAACGTCAAATAAACAACAACAACAACGTCAAATAAACAACAACAACAACAACAACTACATCAACAACAATAACAAAAACGTCAAATAATCAACAACAACAATGTCAACAACAACAATGTCAAATAAACAACAACAACAACGCCAAATAAACAACAACAACTAAAACTACGTCAAATAAACAACAACAACAACGTCAAATAAACAACAACAACAACAACAATGTCAAATAACAACAACAACAACAACGTCAAATAACAACAACAACAATGTCAAATAAAGAACAACAACAACAACGTCAAATAAACAACAACAACAACAACAATGTCAACAACAACAACAACGTCAAATAAACAACAACAACAACGTCAAATAAACAACAACGTCAACAACAACAACAACAACGTCAAATAAACAACAACAGCAACAACGTCAACAACAACAACAACGTTAAATAAACAACAACAACAACGTCAAATAAACAACAACAACAACACCGTCAAATAAACAACAACAACGTCAAATAAACAAAAACAACAACGTCAATTAAACAACAACAACAACAACAACGTTAAATAAATAAAAACATCAACAACAACGTCAAATAAACAACAACAACACCAACGTCAAATAAACAACAACAACAACATCAAATAAACAACAACAACAACGTCAAATAAACAACAACAATAACAACAACAACAACGTCAAATAAACAACAAAAACAACGTCAAATAAACAATAACAACAACGTCAAATAAACAACAACAACAACAACATCAACAACAACAAAAACGTCAAATAAACAACAACAACAACAACAACAACGTCAACAACAATAACAACTATGTCAAATAAACAACAACAACAACAACGTCAAATAAACAACAACAACTAAAACAACGTCAAATAAACAACAACAAAAACAACAACAACGTCAAATAAACAACAACACCAACAACGTCAACAACAACAACAACAACAATGTCAAATAAACAACAACAACAACGTCAACAACAACAACAACAACAACGTCAAATAAACAACAACAACAACGTCAAATAAACAACAACAACAACGTCAAATAAACAACAACAACAACAACTACATCAACAACAATAACAAAAACGTCAAATAATCAACAACAACAATGTCAAATAAACAACAACAACGCCAAATAAACAACAACAACTAAAACTACGTCAAATAAACAACAACAACAACGTCAAATAAACAACAACAACAACAACAACAATGTCAAATAACAACAACAACAACAACAACGTCAAATAACAACAACAACAATGTCAAATAAACAACAACAACAACAACAACGTCAAATAAACAACAACAACAACAACAATGTCAATAATAACAACGTCAAATAAACAACTAAAACTAAAACAACGTCAAATAAACAACAACAACAACAACAAACACAAATAAACAACAACACCAACAACGTCAACAACAATAACAACAACAACAATGTAAAATAAACAACAACAACAACAACAACAACGTCAACAACAACAACAATGTCAAATAAACAACAACAACAACAACATCAAATAAACAACAACAACAACAACGTCAAATAAACAACAACAATAACAACAACAACAACAATGTCAAATAAACAACAACAACAACAACGTCAAATAAACAACAACAACGTCAAATAAACAACAACAACAACAACAACAACAACATCAAATAAACAACAACAACAACAACAACGTCAAATAAACAACAACAATATCAACAACAACAACGTCAAATAAACAACAAAAACAACGTCAAATAAACAATAACAACAACGTCAAATAAAAAACAACAACAACAACATCAACAACAACAAAAACGTCAAATAAACAACAACAACAACAACAACAACAACGTCAACAACAATAACAACTATGTCAAATAAACAACAACAACAACAACGTGAAATAAACAACAACAACTAAAACAACGTCAAACAAACAACAACAACAACAACGTCAAATAAACAACAACACCAACAACGTCAACAACAACAACAACAACAACAATGTCAAATAAACAACAACAACAACGTCAACAACAACAACAACAACGTCAAATAAACAACAATAACAACGTCAAATAAACAACAACAACAACGTCAAATAAACAACAACAACAACAACTACATCAACAACAATAACAAAAACGTCAAATAATCAACAACAACAATGTCAACAACAACAATGTCAAATAAACAACAACAACAACGCCAAATAAACAACAACAACTAAAACTACGTCAAATAAACAACATCAACAACGTCAAATAAACAACAACAACAACAACAACAATGTCAAATAACAACAACAACAACAACGTCAAATAACAACAACAACAATGTCAAATAAACAACAACAACAACGTCAAATAAACAACAACAACAACAATGTCAACAACAACAACGCCAAATAAACAACAACAACAACGTCAAATAAACAACAACGTCAACAACAACAACAACAACAACAACAACGTCAAATAAACAACAACAACAACAACAACGTCAACAACAACAACAACGTCAAATAAACAACAACAACAACGTCAAATAAACAACAACAACAACAACACCGTCAAATAAACAACATCAACGTCAAATAAACAAAAACAACAACGTCAAATAAACAACAACAACAACGTCAAATAAATAAAAACAACAACAACAACGTCAAATAAACAACAACAACAACGTCAAATAAACAACAACAACAACATCAAATAAACAACAACAACGTCAAATAAACAACAACAACAACAACAACGTCAACAACAACAACAATGTCAAATAAACAACAACAACAACATCAAATAAACAACAACAACAACAAAGTCAAATAAACAACAGCAACAACAACGTCAAATAAACAACCACAATAACAACAACGTCAAATAAGCCACAACAACAACAACAACAAATACAACAACAACAACAACAACAACAACGTCAAATAACAAAAACAACGTCAAATAAAAAACAATAACAACGTCAAATAAACAACAACAACAACGTCAAATAAACAATAACAACAACAGCAACGTCAAATAAATAACAACAACAACGTCAAATAAACAACAACAACGTCAAATAAACAACAACAACAACGTCAAATAAACAACAACAACTAAAACAACGTCAAATAAACAACAACAACAACAACAACAACGTCAAATAAACAACAACACCAACAACGCCTACAACAACAACAACGTCAAATAAACAACTACAAAAACAACAACAACATCAACAACAACAACAAAAAGTTCAAATAAACAACAACAACAACAACAACGTCAACAACAACAACAACGTCAAATAAACAACAACAACAACAACGTCAACAACAACAACGTCAAATAAACAACAACAACAACGTCAAATAAACAACAATAACAACAACAACGTCAAATAAACAACAATAACAACGTCAAATAAACAACAACAACAACAACAACAACGTCAAATAAACAATAAAGACAACAACAACGTCAAATAAATAACAACCACAACAACGTCAAATAAACAACAACAACAACAACGTCAAATAAACAACAACAACAACTACATCAAATAAATAACAACAACAACGTCAAATAAACAACAACAACGTCAAATAGACAATAACAACAACGTCAAGTAAACAACAACAACAACAACATCAACAACAACAAAAATGTCAAAGAAACAACAACAACAACAACAACAACAACGTCAACAACAACAACAACAACGTCAAATAAACAACAACAACAACAACAACAATGTCAAATAAACAACAACAACAACGTCAAATAAACAACAACAACACCAATGTCAAATAAACAACAACAACAACAACAACAACATCAACAACAACAACAACAATGTCAAATAAACAACAACAACAACGTCAAATAAACAACAACAACACCAACGTCAAATAAACAACAACAACAACAACATCAAATAAACAACAACAACAACGTCAAATAAACAACAACAATAACAACAACAACAACAACGTCAAATAAACAACAAAAACAACGTCAAATAAACAATAACAACAACGTCAAATAAACAACAATAACAACAACAACATCAACAACAACAAAAACGTCAAATAAATAACAACAACAACAACGCCAAATAAACAACAATAACTAAAACAACGTCAAATAAACAACAACAACAACAACAACAATGTCAATAATAACAACGTCAAATAAACAACAACGTCAAATAAACAACTAAAACTAAAACAACGTCAAATAAACAACAACAACAACAACAAACACAAATAAACAACAACACCAACAACGTCAACAACAACAACAACAACAACGTCAACAACAACAACAATGTCAAATAAACAACAACAACAACAACAACATCAAATAAACAACAACAACAACAACGTCAAATAAACAACAACAATAACAACACCAACAACAATGTCAAATAAACAACAACAACAACGTCAAATAAACAACAACAACGTCAAATAAGCAACAACAACAACAACAACAACAAAAACGTCAAATAAACAACAACAACAACGTCAACAACAACAACAACTACATCAAATAAACAACAACAACAACAACGTCAAATAAACAATAACAACAACACCGTCAAATAAAAAACAACAACAACAACGTCAAATAAACAACAACAACAACGTCAAATAAACAACAACAACAACAACGTCAAATAAATAACTACAACAACAACAACGTCAAATAAACAACAACAACAACAATGTCAAATAAACAACAACAACAACAACAACGTCAAATAAACAACGGCAACAACAACAACAACGTTAAATAAACAACAACAACAACAACGTCAAATAAACAACATCAACAACAACAACGTCAAATAAACAACAGCAACAACAACGTCAAATAAACAACAATAATAACAACAACAACAACGTCAAATAAACAACAAAAACAACGTCAAATAAACAATAACAACAACGTCAAATAAACAACAACAACAACGTCAAATAAACAATAACAACAACAACATCAACAACAAAAACGTCAAATAAACAACAACAACAACAACAACAATGTCAAATAAACAACAACAACAACGCCAAATAAACAACAACAACTAAAACAACGTCAAATAAACAACAACAACAACAACAACAACAATGTCAACAATAACAACGTCAAATAAACAACAACAACAACGTCAAATAAACAACAACAACTAAAACAACGTCAAATAAACAACAACAACAACAACAACGTCAAATAAACAACAACAACAACAACGTCAAATAAACAACAACAACGTGAAATAAACAACAACAACAACAACAACATAAACAACAACAAAAACGTTAAATAAACAACAACAACAACAACGTCAACAATAAGAACTACGTCAAATAAACAACAACAACAATGTCAAATAAACAACAACAACAACGCCAAATAAGCAACAACAACTAAAACAACATCAAATAAACAACAACAACAACAACAACGTCAAATAAACAACAACACCAACACCAACAACAACAATGGTGTCAAATAAACAACAACAACGACAACGTCCACAATAACAACAACAATGTCAAATAAACAACAACAACAACAACAACAACGTCAAATAAACAACAACAACAACAACAACAACAACGTCAACAACAACAATAACTATGTCAAATAAACAACAACAACAACAACGTCAAATAAACAACAACAACTAAAACAACGTTAAATAAACAACAACAACAATAACAACAACGTCAAATAAACAACAACAACAACAACGTCAACAACAACAACAATGTTAAATAAACAACAACAACAACAACATCAAATAAACAACAACATCAACGTCAAATAAACAACAACAATAACAACAACAACAACAACGTCAAATAAACAACAACAACAACGTCAAATAAACAACAACAACAACAACTACATCAACAACAATAACAAAAACGTCAAATAATCAACAACAACAATGTCAACAACAACAGTGTCAAATAAACAACAACAACAACGCCAAATAAACAACAACAACTAAAACTACGTCAAATAAACAACAACAACAACGTCAAATAAACAACAACAACAACAACAACAATGTCAAATAACAACAACAACAACGTCAAATAACAACAACAACAATGTCAAATAAACAACAACAACAACAACGTCAAATAAACAACAACAACAACAATGTCAACAACAACAACAACGCCAAATAAACAACAACAACAACGTCAAATAAAGAACAACGTCAACAACAACAACAACAACATCAAATAAACAACAACAACAACAACAACGTCAACAACAACAACAACGTCAAATAAACAACAACAACAACAACGTCAAATAAACAACAACAACAACAACACCGTCAAATAAACAACAACAATAACAACAACAACAACAACGTCAAATAAACAACAAAAACAACGTCAAATAAACAATAACAACAACGTCAAATAAACAACAATAACAACAACAACATCAACAACAACAAAAACGTCAAATAAACAACAACAACAACAACGCCAAATAAACAACAATAACTAAAACAACGTCAAATAAACAACAACAACAACAACAACAATGTCAATAATAACAACGTCAAAAAAACAACAACGTCAAATAAACAACTAAAACTAAAACAACGTCAAATAAACAACAACAACAACAACAAACACAAATAAACAACAACACCAACAACGTCAACAACAATAACAACAACAACAACAATGTCAAATAAACAACAACAACAACAACAACGTCAACAACAACAACAATGTCAAATAAACAACAACAACAACAACATCAAATAAACAACAACAACAACGTCAAATAAACAACAACAATAACAACAACAACAACAATGTCAAATAAACAACAACAACAACAACGTCAAATAAACAACAACAACGTCAAATAAGCAACAACAACAACAACAACAACAACAAAAACGTCAAATAAACAACAACAACAACGTCAACAACAACAACAACTACGTCAAATAAACAACAACAACAACGTCAAATAAACAATAACAACAACACCGTCAAATAAAAAACAACAACAACAACGTCAAATAAACAACAACAACAACGTCAAATAAACAACAACAACAACAACGTCAAATAAATAACTACAACAACAACATCGTCAAATAAACAACAACAACAACAATGTCAAATAAACAACAACAACAACAACGTCAAATAAACAACGGCAACAAAAACAACAACGTCAAATAAACAACAACAACAACAACGTCAATTAAACAACATCAACAACAACAACGTCAAATTAACAACAGCAACAACAACGTCAAATAAACAACAATAATAACAACAACAACAACGTCAAATAAACAACAAAAACAACGTCAAATAAACAATAACAACAACGTCAAATAAACAACAACAACAACGTCAAATAAACAATAACAACAACAACATCAACAACAACAAAAACGTCAAATAAACAACAACAACAACAACAACAATGTCAAATAAACAACAACAACAACGCCAAATAAACAACAACAACTAAAACAACGTCAAATAAACAACAACAACAACAACAACAACAACAATGTCAACAATAACAACGTCAAATAAACAACAACAATAACGTCAAATAAACAACAACAACTAAAACAACGTCAAATAAACAACAACAACAACAACAACGTCAAATAAACAACAACAACAACGTGAAATAAACAACAACAACGTGAAATAAACAACAACAACAACAACAACAACATCAACAACAACAAAAACGTTAAATAAACAACAACAACAACAACGTCAACAATAAGAACTACGTCAAATAAACAACAACAATGTCAAATAAACAACAACAACAACGCCAAATAAGCAACAACAACTAAAACAACATCAAATAAACAACAACAACAACGTCAAATAAACAACAACACCAACACCAACAACAACAATGGTGTCAAATAAACAACAACAACGACAACGTCCACAATAACAACAACAATGTCAAATAAACAACAACAACAACAACAACAACGTCAAATAAACAACAACAACAACAACAACAACAACAACGTCAACAACAACAATAACTATGTCAAATAAACAACAACAACAACAACGTCAAATAAACAACAACAACTAAAACAATGTTAAATAAACAACAACAACAACAACGTCAAATAAACAACAACAACAACAACGTCAACAACAACAACAATGTTAAATAAACAACAACAACAACACCATCAAATAAACAACAACATCAACGTCAAATAAACAACAACAATAACAACAACAACAACAACGTCAAATAAACAACAACAACAACGTCAAATAAACAACAACAACAACGTTAAATAAACAACAACAACAACAACTACATCAACAACAATAACAAAAACGTCAAATAATCAACAACAACAATGTCAACAACAACAATGTCAAATAAACAACAACAACAACGCCAAATAAACAACAACAACTAAAACTACGTCAAATAAACAACAACAACAACGTCAAATAAACAACAACAACAACAACAACAATGTCAAATAACAACAACAACAACAACAACGTCAAATAACAACAACAACAATGTCAAATAAACAACAACAACAACAACGTCAAAAAAACAACAACAACAACAATGTCAACAACAACAACAACGCCAAATAAACAACAACAACAACGTCAAATAAACAACAACGTCAACAACAACAACAACAACAACAACGTCAAATAAACAACAACAACAACAACAACGTCAACAACAACAACAATGTCAAATAAACAACAACAACAACAACGTCAAATAAACAACAACAACAACAACACCGTCAAATAAACAACAACAACGTCAAATAAACAAAAACAACAACGTCAAATAAACAACAACAACAACAACGTCAAATAAATAAAAACAACAACAACAACGTCAAATAAACAACAACAACAACAACGTCAAATAAACAACAACAACAACAACATCAAATAAACAACAACAACGTCAAATAAACAACAACAACAACAACAACGTCAACAACAACAACAATGTCAAATAAACAACAACAACAACATCAAATAAACAACAACAACAACAAAGTCAAATAAACAACAGCAACAACAACGTCAAATAAACAACCACAATAACAACAACGTTAAATAAGCCACAACAACAACAACAACAACAAATACAACAACAACAACAACAACAACAACAACGTCAAATAACAAAAACAACGTCAAATAAAAAACAATAACAACGTCAAATAAACAACAACAACAACGTCAAATAAACAATAACAACAACAGCAACGTCAAATAAATAACAACAACAACGTCAAATAAACAACAACAACGTCAAATAAACAACAACAACTAAAACAACGTCAAATAAACAACAACAACAACAACAACGTCAAATAAACAACAACACCAACAACGCCAACAACAACAACAACGTCAAATAAACAACTACAAAAACAACAACAACATCAACAACAACAACAAAAAGTTCAAATAAACAACAACAACAACAACAACAACAACGTCAACAACAACAACAACGTCAAATAAACAACAACAACAACAACGTCAACAACAACAACGTCAAATAAACAACAACAACGTCAAATAAACAACAATAACAACAACAACGTCAAATAAACAACAATAACAACGTCAAATAAACAACAACAACAACAACAACAACGTCAAATAAACAATAAAGACAACAACAACGTCAAATAAATAACAACCACAACAACGTCAAATAAACAACAACAACAACTACATCAAATAAATAACAACAACAATGTCAAATAAACAACAACAACAACGTCAAATAGACAATAACAACAACGTCAAGTAAACAACAACAACAACAACATCAACAACAACAACAAAAATGTCAAAGAAACAACAACAACAACAACAACAACAACAACGTCAACAACAACAACAACGTCAAATAAACAACAACAACAACAATTTCAACAACAACAACGTCAAATAAATAACAACAACAACAACAACAACAACAAGAATGTCAAATAAACAACAACAACAACGTCAAATAAACAACAACAACACCAATGTCAAATAAACAACCACAACAACATCAACAACAACAACAACAATGTCAAATAAACAACAACAACAACAACGTCAAATAAACAACAACAACACCAACGTCAAATAAACAACAACAACAACAACATCAAATAAACAACAACAACAACGTCAAATAAACAACAACAATAACAACAACAACAACAACGTCAAATAAACAACAAAAACAACGTCAAATAAACAATAACAACAACGTCAAATAAACAACAATAACAACAACAACATCAACAACAACAAAAGCGTCAAATAAACAACAACAACAACAACAACGCCAAATAAACAACAATAACTAAAACAACGTCAAATAAACAACAACAACAACAACAATGTCAATAATAACAACGTCAAATAAACAACAACGTCAAATAAACAACTAAAACTAAAACAACGTCAAATAAACATCAACAACAACAACAAACACAAATAAACAAGAACACCAACAACGTCAACAACAATAACAACAACAACAACAACAATGTCAAATAAACAACAACAACAACAACAACAACGTCAACAACAACAACAATGTCAAATAAACAACAACAACAACAACAACAACATCAAATAAACAACAACAACAACAACGTCAAATAAACAACAACAATAACAACAACAACAACAATGTCAAATAAACAACAACAACAACAACGTCAAATAAACAACAACAACGTCAAATAAGCAACAACAACAACAACAACAATAACAAAAACGTCAAGTAAACAACAACAACAACGTCAACAACAACAACAACAACTACGTCAAATAAACAACAACAACAACGTCAAATAAACAATAACAACAACACCGTCAAATAAAAAACAACAACAACAACGTCAAATAAACAACAACAACAACGTCAAATAAACAACAACAACAACAACGTCAAATAAATAACTACAACAACAACAACGTCAAATAAACAACAACAACAACAATGTCAAATAAACAACAACAACAACGTCAAAAACAACAACAACGTCAAATAAACAACGGCAACAACAACAACAACGTCAAATAAACAACAACAACAACAACGTCAAATAAACAACATCAACAACAACAACGTCAAATAAACAACAGCAACAACAACGTAAAATAAACAACAATAATAACAACAACAACAAAGTCAAATAAACAACAAAAACAACGTCAAATAAACAATAACAACAACGTCAAATAAACAACAACAACAACGTCAAATAAACAATAACAACAACAACATCAACAACAACAAAAATGTCAAATAAACAACAACAACAACAACAACAATGTCAAATAAACAACAACAACAACGCCAAATAAACAACAACAACTAAAACAACGTCAAATAAACAACAACAACAACAACAACAACAACAACAACAATGTCAACAATAACAACGTCAAATAAACAACAACAACAACGTCAAATAAACAACAACAACTAAAACAACGTCAAATAAACAACAACAACAACAACAACAATGTCAAATAAACAACAACAACAACGTCAAATAAACAACAACAACGTGAAATAAACAATAACAACAACGTCAAATAAACAACAACAACAATAACATCAAATAAACAACAACAACAACGTCAAATAAACAACAACAATAACAACAACAACAACAACAACGTCAAATAAACAACAACAATAACAACAACAACAACAACGTCAAATAAACAACAACAACAACGTCAAATAAACAACAACAACAACGTCAAATAAACAACAACAACAACAACAACTACATCAACAACAATAACAAAAACGTCAAATAATCAACAACAACAATGTCAACAACAACAATGTCAAATAAACAACAACAACAACGCCAAATAAACAACAACAACTAAAACTACGTCAAATAAACAACAACAACAACGTCAAATAAACAACAACAACAACAACAATGTCAAATAACAACAACAACAACAACGTCAAATAACAACAACAACAATGTCAAATAAAGAACAACAACAACAACGTCAAATAAACAACAACAACAACAACAATGTCAACAACAACAACAACGTCAAATAAACAACAACAATAACAACACCAACAACAATGTCAAATAAACAACAACAACAACGTCAAATAAACAACAACAACGTCAAATAAGCAACAACAACAACAACAACAACAAAAACGTCAAATAAACAACAACAACAACGTCAACAACAACAACAACTACATCAAATAAACAACAACAACAACAACGTCAAATAAACAATAACAACAACACCGTCAAATAAAAAACAACAACAACAACGTCAAATAAACAACAACAACAACGTCAAATAAACAACAACAACAACAACGTCAAATAAATAACTACAACAACAACAACGTCAAATAAACAACAACAACAACAATGTCAAATAAACAACAACAACAACAACAACGTCAAATAAACAACGGCAACAACAACAACAACGTTAAATAAACAACAACAACAACAACGTCAAATAAACAACATCAACAACAACAACGTCAAATAAACAACAGCAACAACAACGTCAAATAAACAACAATAATAACAACAACAACAACGTCAAATAAACAACAAAAACAACGTCAAATAAACAATAACAACAACGTCAAATAAACAACAACAACAACGTCAAATAAACAATAACAACAACAACATCAACAACAAAAACGTCAAATAAACAACAACAACAACAACAACAATGTCAAATAAACAACAACAACAACGCCAAATAAACAACAACAACTAAAACAACGTCAAATAAACAACAACAACAACAACAACAACAATGTCAACAATAACAACGTCAAATAAACAACAACAACAACGTCAAATAAACAACAACAACTAAAACAACGTCAAATAAACAACAACAACAACAACAACGTCAAATAAACAACAACAACAACAACGTCAAATAAACAACAACAACGTGAAATAAACAACAACAACAACAACAACATAAACAACAACAAAAACGTTAAATAAACAACAACAACAACAACGTCAACAATAACAACTACGTCAAATAAACAACAACAACAATGTCAAATAAACAACAACAACAACGCCAAATAAGCAACAACAACTAAAACAACATCAAATAAACAACAACAACAACAACAACGTCAAATAAACAACAACACCAACACCAACAACAACAATGGTGTCAAATAAACAACAACAACGACAACGTCCACAATAACAACAACAATGTCAAATAAACAACAACAACAACAACAACAACGTCAAATAAACAACAACAACAACAACAACAACAACGTCAACAACAACAATAACTATGTCAAATAAACAACAACAACAACAACGTCAAATAAACAACAACAACTAAAACAACGTTAAATAAACAACAACAACAATAACAACAACGTCAAATAAACAACAACAACAACAACGTCAACAACAACAACAATGTTAAATAAACAACAACAACAACAACATCAAATAAACAACAACATCAATGTCAAATAAACAACAACAATAACAACAACAACAACAACGTCAAATAAACAACAACAACAACGTCAAATAAACAACAACAACAACAACTACATCAACAACAATAACAAAAACGTCAAATAATCAACAACAACAATGTCAACAACAACAGTGTCAAATAAACAACAACAACAACGCCAAATAAACAACAACAACTAAAACTACGTCAAATAAACAACAACAACAACGTCAAATAAACAACAACAACAACAACAACAATGTCAAATAACAACAACAACAACGTCAAATAACAACAACAACAATGTCAAATAAACAACAACAACAACAACGTCAAATAAACAACAACAACAACAATGTCAACAACAACAACAACGCCAAATAAACAACAACAACAACGTCAAATAAAGAACAACGTCAACAACAACAACAACAACATCAAATAAACAACAACAACAACAACAACGTCAACAACAACAACAACGTCAAATAAACAACAACAACAACAACGTCAAATAAACAACAACAACAACAACACCGTCAAATAAACAACAACAATAACAACAACAACAACAACGTCAAATAAACAACAAAAACAACGTCAAATAAACAATAACAACAACGTCAAATAAACAACAATAACAACAACAACATCAACAACAACAAAAACGTCAAATAAACAACAACAACAACAACGCCAAATAAACAACAATAACTAAAACAACGTCAAATAAACAACAACAACAACAACAACAATGTCAATAATAACAACGTCAAAAAAACAACAACGTCAAATAAACAACTAAAACTAAAACAACGTCAAATAAACAACAACAACAACAACAAACACAAATAAACAACAACACCAACAACGTCAACAACAATAACAACAACAACAACAATGTCAAATAAACAACAACAACAACAACAACGTCAACAACAACAACAATGTCAAATAAACAACAACAACAACAACATCAAATAAACAACAACAACAACGTCAAATAAACAACAACAATAACAACAACAACAACAATGTCAAATAAACAACAACAACAACAACGTCAAATAAACAACAACAACGTCAAATAAGCAACAACAACAACAACAACAACAACAAAAACGTCAAATAAACAACAACAACAACGTCAACAACAACAACAACTACGTCAAATAAACAACAACAACAACGTCAAATAAACAATAACAACAACACCGTCAAATAAAAAACAACAACAACAACGTCAAATAAACAACAACAACAACGTCAAATAAACAACAACAACAACAACGTCAAATAAATAACTACAACAACAACATCGTCAAATAAACAACAACAACAACAATGTCAAATAAACAACAACAACAACAACGTCAAATAAACAACGGCAACAAAAACAACAACGTCAAATAAACAACAACAACAACAACGTCAATTAAACAACATCAACAACAACAACGTCAAATTAACAACAGCAACAACAACGTCAAATAAACAACAATAATAACAACAACAACAACGTCAAATAAACAACAAAAACAACGTCAAATAAACAATAACAACAACGTCAAATAAACAACAACAACAACGTCAAATAAACAATAACAACAACAACATCAACAACAACAAAAACGTCAAATAAACAACAACAACAACAACAACAATGTCAAATAAACAACAACAACAACGCCAAATAAACAACAACAACTAAAACAACGTCAAATAAACAACAACAACAACAACAACAACAACAATGTCAACAATAACAACGTCAAATAAACAACAACAATAACGTCAAATAAACAACAACAACTAAAACAACGTCAAATAAACAACAACAACAACAACAACGTCAAATAAACAACAACAACAACGTGAAATAAACAACAACAACGTGAAATAAACAACAACAACAACAACAACAACATCAACAACAACAAAAACGTTAAATAAACAACAACAACAACAACGTCAACAATAAGAACTACGTCAAATAAACAACAACAATGTCAAATAAACAACAACAACAACGCCAAATAAGCAACAACAACTAAAACAACATCAAATAAACAACAACAACAACGTCAAATAAACAACAACACCAACACCAACAACAACAATGGTGTCAAATAAACAACAACAACGACAACGTCCACAATAACAACAACAATGTCAAATAAACAACAACAACAACAACAACAACGTCAAATAAACAACAACAACAACAACAACAACAACAACGTCAACAACAACAATAACTATGTCAAATAAACAACAACAACAACAACGTCAAATAAACAACAACAACTAAAACAATGTTAAATAAACAACAACAACAACAACGTCAAATAAACAACAACAACAACAACGTCAACAACAACAACAATGTTAAATAAACAACAACAACAACACCATCAAATAAACAACAACATCAACGTCAAATAAACAACAACAATAACAACAACAACAACAACGTCAAATAAACAACAACAACAACGTCAAATAAACAACAACAACAACGTTAAATAAACAACAACAACAACAACTACATCAACAACAATAACAAAAACGTCAAATAATCAACAACAACAATGTCAACAACAACAATGTCAAATAAACAACAACAACAACGCCAAATAAACAACAACAACTAAAACTACGTCAAATAAACAACAACAACAACGTCAAATAAACAACAACAACAACAACAACAATGTCAAATAACAACAACAACAACAACAACGTCAAATAACAACAACAACAATGTCAAATAAACAACAACAACAACAACGTCAAAAAAACAACAACAACAACAATGTCAACAACAACAACAACGCCAAATAAACAACAACAACAACGTCAAATAAACAACAACGTCAACAACAACAACAACAACAACAACGTCAAATAAACAACAACAACAACAACAACGTCAACAACAACAACAATGTCAAATAAACAACAACAACAACAACGTCAAATAAACAACAACAACAACAACACCGTCAAATAAACAACAACAACGTCAAATAAACAAAAACAACAACGTCAAATAAACAACAACAACAACAACGTCAAATAAATAAAAACAACAACAACAACGTCAAATAAACAACAACAACAACAACGTCAAATAAACAACAACAACAACAACATCAAATAAACAACAACAACGTCAAATAAACAACAACAACAACAACAACGTCAACAACAACAACAATGTCAAATAAACAACAACAACAACATCAAATAAACAACAACAACAACAAAGTCAAATAAACAACAGCAACAACAACGTCAAATAAACAACCACAATAACAACAACGTTAAATAAGCCACAACAACAACAACAACAACAAATACAACAACAACAACAACAACAACAACAACGTCAAATAACAAAAACAACGTCAAATAAAAAACAATAACAACGTCAAATAAACAACAACAACAACGTCAAATAAACAATAACAACAACAGCAACGTCAAATAAATAACAACAACAACGTCAAATAAACAACAACAACGTCAAATAAACAACAACAACTAAAACAACGTCAAATAAACAACAACAACAACAACAACGTCAAATAAACAACAACACCAACAACGCCAACAACAACAACAACGTCAAATAAACAACTACAAAAACAACAACAACATCAACAACAACAACAAAAAGTTCAAATAAACAACAACAACAACAACAACAACGTCAACAACAACAACAACGTCAAATAAACAACAACAACAACAACGTCAACAACAACAACGTCAAATAAACAACAACAACGTCAAATAAACAACAATAACAACAACAACGTCAAATAAACAACAATAACAACGTCAAATAAACAACAACAACAACAACAACAACGTCAAATAAACAATAAAGACAACAACAACGTCAAATAAATAACAACCACAACAACGTCAAATAAACAACAACAACAACTACATCAAATAAATAACAACAACAATGTCAAATAAACAACAACAACAACGTCAAATAGACAATAACAACAACGTCAAGTAAACAACAACAACAACAACATCAACAACAACAACAAAAATGTCAAAGAAACAACAACAACAACAACAACAACAACAACGTCAACAACAACAACAACGTCAAATAAACAACAACAACAACAATTTCAACAACAACAACGTCAAATAAATAACAACAACAACAACAACAACAACAAGAATGTCAAATAAACAACAACAACAACGTCAAATAAACAACAACAACACCAATGTCAAATAAACAACCACAACAACATCAACAACAACAACAACAATGTCAAATAAACAACAACAACAACAACGTCAAATAAACAACAACAACACCAACGTCAAATAAACAACAACAACAACAACATCAAATAAACAACAACAACAACGTCAAATAAACAACAACAATAACAACAACAACAACAACGTCAAATAAACAACAAAAACAACGTCAAATAAACAATAACAACAACGTCAAATAAACAACAATAACAACAACAACATCAACAACAACAAAAGCGTCAAATAAACAACAACAACAACAACAACGCCAAATAAACAACAATAACTAAAACAACGTCAAATAAACAACAACAACAACAACAATGTCAATAATAACAACGTCAAATAAACAACAACGTCAAATAAACAACTAAAACTAAAACAACGTCAAATAAACATCAACAACAACAACAAACACAAATAAACAAGAACACCAACAACGTCAACAACAATAACAACAACAACAACAACAATGTCAAATAAACAACAACAACAACAACAACAACGTCAACAACAACAACAATGTCAAATAAACAACAACAACAACAACAACATCAAATAAACAACAACAACAACAACGTCAAATAAACAACAACAATAACAACAACAACAACAATGTCAAATAAACAACAACAACAACAACGTCAAATAAACAACAACAACGTCAAATAAGCAACAACAACAACAACAACAATAACAAAAACGTCAAGTAAACAACAACAACAACGTCAACAACAACAACAACAACTACGTCAAATAAACAACAACAACAACGTCAAATAAACAATAACAACAACACCGTCAAATAAAAAACAACAACAACAACGTCAAATAAACAACAACAACAACGTCAAATAAACAACAACAACAACAACGTCAAATAAATAACTACAACAACAACAACGTCAAATAAACAACAACAACAACAATGTCAAATAAACAACAACAACAACGTCAAAAACAACAACAACGTCAAATAAACAACGGCAACAACAACAACAACGTCAAATAAACAACAACAACAACAACGTCAAATAAACAACATCAACAACAACAACGTCAAATAAACAACAGCAACAACAACGTAAAATAAACAACAATAATAACAACAACAACAAAGTCAAATAAACAACAAAAACAACGTCAAATAAACAATAACAACAACGTCAAATAAACAACAACAACAACGTCAAATAAACAATAACAACAACAACATCAACAACAACAAAAATGTCAAATAAACAACAACAACAACAACAACAATGTCAAATAAACAACAACAACAACGCCAAATAAACAACAACAACTAAAACAACGTCAAATAAACAACAACAACAACAACAACAACAACAACAACAATGTCAACAATAACAACGTCAAATAAACAACAACAACAACGTCAAATAAACAACAACAACTAAAACAACGTCAAATAAACAACAACAACAACAACAACAATGTCAAATAAACAACAACAACAACGTCAAATAAACAACAACAACGTGAAATAAACAATAACAACAACGTCAAATAAACAACAACAACAATAACATCAAATAAACAACAACAACAACGTCAAATAAACAACAACAATAACAACAACAACAACAACGTCAAATAAACAACAACAATAACAACAACAACAACAACGTCAAATAAACAACAACAACAACGTCAAATAAACAACAACAACAACGTCAAATAAACAACAACAACAACAACAACTACATCAACAACAATAACAAAAACGTCAAATAATCAACAACAACAATGTCAACAACAACAATGTCAAATAAACAACAACAACAACGCCAAATAAACAACAACAACTAAAACTACGTCAAATAAACAACAACAACAACGTCAAATAAACAACAACAACAACAACAATGTCAAATAACAACAACAACAACAACGTCAAATAACAACAACAACAATGTCAAATAAAGAACAACAACAACAACGTCAAATAAACAACAACAACAACAACAATGTCAACAACAACAACAACGTCAAATAAACAACAACAACAACGTCAAATAAACAACAACGTCAACAACAACAACAACAACAACGTCAAATAAACAACAACAGCAACAACGTCAACAACAACAACAACGTTAAATAAACAACAACAACAACAACGTCAAATAAACAACAACAACAACACCGTCAAATAAACAAAAACAACAACGTCAATTAAACAACAACAACAACAACAACGTTAAATAAATAAAAACATCAACAACAACGTCAAATAAACAACAACAACACCAACGTCAAATAAACAACAACAACAACAACGTCAAATAAACAACAACAATAACAACAACAACAACGTCAAATAAACAATAACAACAACAACAACGTCAAATAAACAACAACAATAACAACAACAACAACGTCAAATAAACAACAACAATAACAACAAAAAAAACGTCAAATAAACAATAACAACAACGTCAAATAAACAACAACAACAACAACATCAACAACAACAAAAACGTCAAATAAACAACAACAACAACAACAACAACGTCAACAACAATAACAACTATGTCAAATAAACAACAACAACAACAACGTCAAATAAACAACAACAACTAAAACAACGTCAAATAAACAACAACAAAAACAACAACAACGTCAAATAAACAACAACACCAACAACGTCAACAACAACAACAACAACAATGTCAAATAAACAACAACAACAACGTCAACAACAACAACAACAACAACGTCAAATAAACAACAACAACAACGTCAAATAAACAACAACAACAACGTCAAATAAACAACAACAACAACAACAACAACAACGTCAAATAAACAATAAAGACAACAACAACGTCAAATAAATAACAACCACAACAACGTCAAATAAACAACAACAACAACAACGTCAAATAAACAACAACAACAACTACATCAAATAAATAACAACAACAATGTCAAATAAACAACAACAACAACGTCAAATAGACAATAACAACAACGTCAAGTAAACAACAACAACAACAACATCAACAACAACAACAAAAATGTCAAAGAAACAACAACAACAACAACAACAACAACAACGTCAACAACAACAACAACGTCAAATAAACAACAACAACAACAATTTCAACAACAACAACGTCAAATAAATAACAACAACAACAACAACAACAACAAGAATGTCAAATAAACAACAACAACAACGTCAAATAAACAACAACAACACCAATGTCAAATAAACAACCACAACAACATCAACAACAACAACAACAATGTCAAATAAACAACAACAACAACAACGTCAAATAAACAACAACAACACCAACGTCAAATAAACAACAACAACAACAACATCAAATAAACAACAACAACAACGTCAAATAAACAACAACAATAACAACAACAACAACAACGTCAAATAAACAACAAAAACAACGTCAAATAAACAATAACAACAACGTCAAATAAACAACAATAACAACAACAACATCAACAACAACAAAAGCGTCAAATAAACAACAACAACAACAACAACGCCAAATAAACAACAATAACTAAAACAACGTCAAATAAACAACAACAACAACAACAATGTCAATAATAACAACGTCAAATAAACAACAACGTCAAATAAACAACTAAAACTAAAACAACGTCAAATAAACATCAACAACAACAACAAACACAAATAAACAAGAACACCAACAACGTCAACAACAATAACAACAACAACAACAACAATGTCAAATAAACAACAACAACAACAACAACAACGTCAACAACAACAACAATGTCAAATAAACAACAACAACAACAACAACATCAAATAAACAACAACAACAACAACGTCAAATAAACAACAACAATAACAACAACAACAACAATGTCAAATAAACAACAACAACAACAACGTCAAATAAACAACAACAACGTCAAATAAGCAACAACAACAACAACAACAATAACAAAAACGTCAAGTAAACAACAACAACAACGTCAACAACAACAACAACAACTACGTCAAATAAACAACAACAACAACGTCAAATAAACAATAACAACAACACCGTCAAATAAAAAACAACAACAACAACGTCAAATAAACAACAACAACAACGTCAAATAAACAACAACAACAACAACGTCAAATAAATAACTACAACAACAACAACGTCAAATAAACAACAACAACAACAATGTCAAATAAACAACAACAACAACGTCAAAAACAACAACAACGTCAAATAAACAACGGCAACAACAACAACAACGTCAAATAAACAACAACAACAACAACGTCAAATAAACAACATCAACAACAACAACGTCAAATAAACAACAGCAACAACAACGTAAAATAAACAACAATAATAACAACAACAACAAAGTCAAATAAACAACAAAAACAATGTCAAATAAACAATAACAACAACGTCAAATAAACAACAACAACAACGTCAAATAAACAATAACAACAACAACATCAACAACAACAAAAATGTCAAATAAACAACAACAACAACAACAACAATGTCAAATAAACAACAACAACAACGCCAAATAAACAACAACAACTAAAACAACGTCAAATAAACAACAACAACAACAACAACAACAACAACAACAATGTCAACAATAACAACGTCAAATAAACAACAACAACAACGTCAAATAA
Source organism: Vicia faba (assembly GCA_948472305.1). Classification (NCBI taxonomy): domain Eukaryota; kingdom Viridiplantae; phylum Streptophyta; class Magnoliopsida; order Fabales; family Fabaceae; genus Vicia; species Vicia faba. The sequence goes on from OX451739.1 coordinate 395,947,432, forward strand.
ACAACAACAACTAAAACAACGTCAAATAAACAACAACAACAACAACAACAATGTCAAATAAACAACAACAACAACGTCAAATAAACAACAACAACGTGAAATAAACAATAACAACAACGTCAAATAAACAACAACAACAATAACATCAAATAAACAACAACAACAACGTCAAATAAACAACAACAATAACAACAACAACAACAACGTCAAATAAACAACAACAATAACAACAACAACAACAACGTCAAATAAACAACAACAACAACGTCAAATAAACAACAACAACAACGTCAAATAAACAACAACAACAACAACAACTACATCAACAACAATAACAAAAACGTCAAATAATCAACAACAACAATGTCAACAACAACAATGTCAAATAAACAACAACAACAACGCCAAATAAACAACAACAACTAAAACTACGTCAAATAAACAACAACAACAACGTCAAATAAACAACAACAACAACAACAATGTCAAATAACAACAACAACAACAACGTCAAATAACAACAACAACAATGTCAAATAAAGAACAACAACAACAACGTCAAATAAACAACAACAACAACAACAATGTCAACAACAACAACAACGTCAAATAAACAACAACAACAACGTCAAATAAACAACAACGTCAACAACAACAACAACAACAACGTCAAATAAACAACAACAGCAACAACGTCAACAACAACAACAACGTTAAATAAACAACAACAACAACAACGTCAAATAAACAACAACAACAACACCGTCAAATAAACAAAAACAACAACGTCAATTAAACAACAACAACAACAACAACGTTAAATAAATAAAAACATCAACAACAACGTCAAATAAACAACAACAACACCAACGTCAAATAAACAACAACAACAACAACGTCAAATAAACAACAACAATAACAACAACAACAACGTCAAATAAACAATAACAACAACAACAACGTCAAATAAACAACAACAATAACAACAACAACAACGTCAAATAAACAACAACAATAACAACAAAAACAACGTCAAATAAACAATAACAACAACGTCAAATAAACAACAACAACAACAACATCAACAACAACAAAAACGTCAAATAAACAACAACAACAACAACAACAACGTCAACAACAATAACAACTATGTCAAATAAACAACAACAACAACAACGTCAAATAAACAACAACAACTAAAACAACGTCAAATAAACAACAACAAAAACAACAACAACGTCAAATAAACAACAACACCAACAACGTCAACAACAACAACAACAACAATGTCAAATAAACAACAACAACAACGTCAACAACAACAACAACAACAACGTCAAATAAACAACAACAACAACGTCAAATAAACAACAACAACAACGTCAAATAAACAACAACAACAACAACTACATCAACAACAATAACAAAAACGTCAAATAATCAATAACAACAATGTCAAATAAACAACAACAACAACGCCAAATAAACAACAACAACTAAAACTACGTCAAATAAACAACAACAACAACGTCAAATAAACAACAACAACAACAACAACAATGTCAAATAACAACAACAACAACAACAACGTCAAATAACAACAACAACAATGTCAAATAAACAACAACAACAACAACAACGTCAAATAAACAACAACAACAACAACAATGTCAATAATAACAACGTCAAATAAACAACTAAAACTAAAACAACGTCAAATAAACAACAACAACAACAACAAACACAAATAAACAACAACACCAACAACGTCAACAACAATAACAACAACAACAATGTAAAATAAACAACAACAACAACAACGTCAACAACAACAACAATGTCAAATAAACAACAACAACAACAACAACATCAAATAAACAACAACAACAACAACGTCAAATAAACAACAACAATAACAACAACAACAACAACAATGTCAAATAAACAACAACAACAACAACGTCAAATAAACAACAACAACGTCAAATAAACAACAACAACAACAACAACAACAACATCAAATAAACAACAACAACAACAACAACGTCAAATAAACAACAACAATAACAACAACAACAACGTCAAATAAACAACAAAAACAACGTCAAATAAACAATAACAACAACGTCAAATAAACAACAACAACAACAACATCAACAACAACAAAAACGTCAAATAAACAACAACAACAACAACAACAACAACGTCAACAACAATAACAACTATGTCAAATAAACAACAACAACAACAATGTGAAATAAACAACAACAACTAAAACAACGTCAAACAAACAACAACAACAACAACAACGTCAAATAAACAACAACACCAACAACGTCAACAACAACAACAACAACAACAATGTCAAATAAACAACAACAACAACGTCAACAACAACAACAACAACGTCAAATAAACAACAACAACAACGTCAAATAAACAACAAGAACAACGTCAAATAAACAACAACAACAACAACTACATCAACAACAATAACAAAAACGTCAAATAATCAACAACAACAATGTCAACAACAACAATGTCAAATAAACAACAACAACAACGCCAAATAAACAACAACAACTAAAACTACGTCAAATAAACAACATCAACAACGTCAAATAAACAACAACAACAACAACAACAATGTCAAATAACAACAACAACAACAACGTCAAATAACAACAACAACAATGTCAAATAAACAACAACAACAACGTCAAATAAACAACAACAACAACAATGTCAACAACAACAACAACGCCAAATAAACAACAACAACAACGTCAAATAAACAACAACGTCAACAACAACAACAACAACAACGTCAAATAAACAACAACAACAACAACAACGTCAACAACAACAACAACGTCAAATAAACAACAACAACAACGTCAAATAAACAACAACAACAACAACATCGTCAAATAAACAACAACAACGTCAAATAAACAAAAACAACAACGTCAAATAAACAACAACAACAACGTCAAATAAATAACAACAACAACAACGTCAAATAAACAACAACAACAACGTCAAATAAACAACAACAACAACAACATCAAATAAACAACAACAACGTCAAATAAACAACAACAACAACAACGTCAACAACAACAACAATGTCAAATAAACAACAACAACAACATCAAATAAACAACAACAACAACAAAGTCAAATAAACAACAGCAACAACAACGTCAAATAAACAACCACAATAACAACAACGTCAAATAAGCAACAACAACAACAACAACAAATACAACAACAACAACAACGTCAAATAACAAAAACAACGTCAAATAAAAAACAATAACAACGTCAAATAAACAACAACAACAACGTCAAATAAACAATAACAACAACAGCAACGTCAAATAAATAACAACAACAACGTCAAATAAACAACAACAACAACAACAACGTCAAATAAACAACAACAACAACGTCAAATAAACAACAACAACAACAACAACGTCAAATAAACAACAACACCAACAACGCCAACAACAACAACGTCAAATAAACAACTACAAAAACAACAACAACAATGGTGTCAAATAAACAACAACAACAACGTCAACAACAACAACAATGTCAAATAAACAACAACAACAACGTCAAATAAACAACAACAACAACAACAACAACGTCAAATAAACAACGACAACAACAACGTCAAATAAACAACCACAACAACAACGTCAACAAAAACAACGTCAAATAAACAACAACAACAACAACACCGTCAAATAAAAAACAACAACAACGTCAAATAAACAACAACAACAACGTCAAATAAACAACAACAACAACAACGTCAAATAAATAACTACAACAACAACGTCAAATAAACAACAACAACAACAACGTCAAACAAACAACGACGACGACAACAACAACGTCAAATAAACAACAGCAACAACAACAACAACGTCAAATAAACAACAACAACAACAACGTCAAATAAACAACAACGACGACAACGTCAAATAAACAACAGCAACAACAACAACAACGTCAAATAGACAACAACAACAACAACAATGTTAACAACAACAACAACGTCAAATAAACAACAACAACAACAACAACGTCAAATAAACAACAACAACAACGTCAAATAAACAACAGCAACAACAACGTCAAATAAACAACAACAATAACCACAACATCAAATAAGCAACAATAACAACAACAAATACAACAACAACAACAACAACAACGTCAAATAACAAAAACAATGTCAAATAAACAACAATAACAACATCAAATAAACAACAACAACAACAACATCAAATAAACAATAACAACAACAACAACGTCAAATAGATAACAACAACAACAATGTCAAATAAACAACAACAACACTAACGTCAAATAAACAACAACAACAACATCAAATAAACAACAACAACAACAACGTCAAATAAACAACAATAATAACAACAACAACGTCAAATAAACAACAAAAACAACGTCAAATAAACAATAACAACAACGTCAAATAAACAACAAAAACAACGTCAAATAAACAATAACAACAACAACATCAACAACAACAAAAACGTCAAATAAACAACAACAACAACAACAACAATGTCAAATAAACAACAACAACAACGCCAAATAAACAACAACAACTAAAACAACGTCAAATAAACAACAACAACAACAACAATGTCAACAATAACAACGTCAAATAAACAACAACAACAATGTCAAATAAACAACAACAACTAAAACAACGTCAAATAAACAACAACAACAACAACAACAACAACAACAACAACAACAACGTCAAATAAACAACAACACCAACAACGTCAACAACAATAACAACAACAACAATGTCAAATAAACAACAACAACAACAACAATGTCAAATAAACAATAACAACATCAAATAAACAACAACAACAACGTCAAATAAACAACAACAACAACAACAACAATAACAAGAACAACAACAACGTCAAATAAACAACAACAACAACAACGTCAAATGAACAACAACAACGTCAAATAAACAACAAGAACAACAACAACATCAACAACAACAAAAACGTCAAATAAACAACAACAACAACAACGTCAACAATAACAACTACGTCAAGTAAACAACAACAACAACAATGTCAACAACAAAAATGTCAAATAAACAACAACAACAACGCCAAATAAGCAACAACAACTAAGACAACGTCAAATAAACAACAACAACAACAACAACGTCAAATAAACAACAACACCAACACCAACAACAACAATGGTGTCAAATAAATAACAACAACGACAACGTCAACAATAACAATAACAATGTCAAATAAACAACAACAACAACAACAACGTCAAATAAACAACAACAACAACAACAACAATGTCAACAACAACAACAACGTCAAATAAACAACAACAACAACGTCAACAACAACAACGTCAAATAAATAACAACAACAACAACGTCAAATAAACAACAACAACAACACCGTCAAATAAAAAACAACAACAACAACGTCAAATAAACAACAACAACAACTTCAAATAAACAACAACAACAACAATGTCAAATAAATAACTACAACAACAACAACGTCAAATAAACAACAACAACAACAACGTCAAATAAACAACAACAACAACAACAACGTCAAATAAACAACAGCAACAACAACGTCAAATAAACAACAACAATAACCACAACGTCAAATAAGCAACAACAACAACAACAAATACAACAACAACGTCAAATAACAAAAACAATGCCAAATAAACAACAATAACAACGTCAAATAAACAACAACAACAACAACGTCAAATAAACAATAACAACAACAACAACGTCAAATAAATAACAACAACAACAACGTCAAATAAACAACAACAACACCAACGTCAAATAAACAACAACAACAACAACATCAAATAAACAACAACAACAACAACGTCAAATAAACAACAACAATAACAACAACAACAACGTCAAATAAACAACAAAAACACGTCAAATAAACAATAACAACAACGTCAAATAAACAACAACAACAACAAGAACAACATCAACAACAACAAAAACGTCAAATAAATAACAACAACAACAACAACAACGTCAACAACAACAACAACTATGTCAAATAAACAACAACAACAACAACAACGTCAAATAAACAACAACAACTAAAACAACGTCAAATAAACAACAACAACATAAACAACAACAACGTCAAATAAACAACAAAACCAACAACGTCAACAACAACAACAACAATGTCAAATAAACAACAACAACAACGTCAACAACAACAACAATGTTAAATAAACAACAACAACAATAACATCAAATAAACAACAACAACAACGTCAAATAAACAACAACAATAACAACAACAACAACAACGTCAAATAAACAACAACAACAACGTCAAATAAACAACAACAACAACGTCAAATAAACAACAACAACAACAACAACTACATCAACAACAATAACAAAAACGTCAAATAATCAACAACAACAATGTCAACAACAACAATGTCAAATAAACAACAACAACAACGCCAAATAAACAACAACAACTAAAACTACGTCAAATAAACAACAACAACAACGTCAAATAAACAACAACAACAACAACAATGTCAAATAACAACAACAACAACAACGTCAAATAACAACAACAACAATGTCAAATAAAGAACAACAACAACAACGTCAAATAAACAACAACAACAACAACAATGTCAACAACAACAACAACGTCAAATAAACAACAACAACAACGTCAAATAAACAACAACGTCAACAACAACAACAACAACGTCAAATAAACAACAACAGCAACAACGTCAACAACAACAACAACGTTAAATAAACAACAACAACAACGTCAAATAAACAACAACAACAACACCGTCAAATAAACAACAACAACGTCAAATAAACAAAAACAACAACGTCAATTAAACAACAACAACAACAACAACGTTAAATAAATAAAAACATCAACAACAACGTCAAATAAACAACAACAACACCAACGTCAAATAAACAACAACAACAACATCAAATAAACAACAACAACAACGTCAAATAAACAACAACAATAACAACAACAACAACGTCAAATAAACAACAAAAACAACGTCAAATAAACAATAACAACAACGTCAAATAAACAACAACAACAACAACATCAACAACAACAAAAACGTCAAATAAACAACAACAACAACAACAACAACGTCAACAACAATAACAACGTCAAATAAACAACAACACCAACAACGTCAACAACAATAACAACAACAACAATGTCAAATAAACAACAACAACAACAACAACAACAACAACAACAACAACAACGTCAAATAAACAACAACACCAACAACGTCAACAACAATAACAACAACAACAATGTCAAATAAACAACAACAACAACAACAATGTCAAATAAACAATAACAACATCAAATAAACAACAACAACAACGTCAAATAAACAACAACAACAACAACAACAATAACAAGAACAACAACAACGTCAAATAAACAACAACAACAACAACGTCAAATAAACAACAACAACGTCAAATAAACAACAAGAACAACAACAACATCAACAACAACAAAAACGTCAAATAAACAACAACAACAACAACGTCAACAATAACAACTACGTCAAGTAAACAACAACAACAACAATGTCAACAACAAAAATGTCAAATAAACAACAACAACAACGCCAAATAAGCAACAACAACTAAGACAACGTCAAATAAACAACAACAACAACAACAACGTCAAATAAACAACAACACCAACACCAACAACAACAATGGTGTCAAATAAATAACAACAACGACAACGTCAACAATAACAATAACAATGTCAAATAAACAACAACAACAACAACGTCAAATAAACAACAACAACAACAACAACAATGTCAACAACAACAACAACGTCAAATAAACAACAACAACAACAACGTCAAATAAATAACAACAACAACAACGTCAAATAAACAACAACAACAACACCGTCAAATAAAAAACAACAACAACAACGTCAAATAAACAACAACAACAACTTCAAATAAACAACAACAACAACAATGTCAAATAAATAACTACAACAACAACAACGTCAAATAAACAACAACAACAACAACGTCAAATAAACAACAACAACAACAACAACGTCAAATAAACAACAGCAACAACAACGTCAAATAAACAACAACAATAACCACAACGTCAAATAAGCAACAACAACAACAACAAATACAACAACAACGTCAAATAACAAAAACAATGCCAAATAAACAACAATAACAACGTCAAATAAACAACAACAACAACAACGTCAAATAAACAATAACAACAACAACAACGTCAAATAAATAACAACAACAACAACGTCAAATAAACAACAACAACACCAACGTCAAATAAACAACAACAACAACAACATCAAATAAACAACAACAACAACAACGTCAAATAAACAACAACAATAACAACAACAACAACGTCAAATAAACAACAAAAACACGTCAAATAAACAATAACAACAACGTCAAATAAACAACAACAACAACAAGAACAACATCAACAACAACAAAAACGTCAAATAAATAACAACAACAACAACAACAACGTCAACAACAACAACAACTATGTCAAATAAACAACAACAACAACAACAACGTCAAATAAACAACAACAACTAAAACAACGTCAAATAAACAACAACAACATAAACAACAACAACGTCAAATAAACAACAAAACCAACAACGTCAACAACAACAACAACAATGTCAAATAAACAACAACAACAACGTCAACAACAACAACAATGTTAAATAAACAACAACAACAATAACATCAAATAAACAACAACAACAACGTCAAATAAACAACAACAATAACAACAACAACAACAACGTCAAATAAACAACAACAACAACGTCAAATAAACAACAACAACAACGTCAAATAAACAACAACAACAACAACAACTACATCAACAACAATAACAAAAACGTCAAATAATCAACAACAACAATGTCAACAACAACAATGTCAAATAAACAACAACAACAACGCCAAATAAACAACAACAACTAAAACTACGTCAAATAAACAACAACAACAACGTCAAATAAACAACAACAACAACAACAATGTCAAATAACAACAACAACAACAACGTCAAATAACAACAACAACAATGTCAAATAAAGAACAACAACAACAACGTCAAATAAACAACAACAACAACAACAATGTCAACAACAACAACAACGTCAAATAAACAACAACAACAACGTCAAATAAACAACAACGTCAACAACAACAACAACAACGTCAAATAAACAACAACAGCAACAACGTCAACAACAACAACAACGTTAAATAAACAACAACAACAACGTCAAATAAACAACAACAACAACACCGTCAAATAAACAACAACAACGTCAAATAAACAAAAACAACAACGTCAATTAAACAACAACAACAACAACAACGTTAAATAAATAAAAACATCAACAACAACGTCAAATAAACAACAACAACACCAACGTCAAATAAACAACAAAAACAACGTCAAATAAACAATAACAACAACGTCAAATAAACAACAACAACAACAACATCAACAACAACAAAAACGTCAAATAAACAACAACAACAACAACAACAACGTCAACAACAATAACAACTATGTCAAATAAACAACAACAACAACAACGTCAAATAAACAACAACAACTAAAACAACGTCAAATAAACAACAACAAAAACAACAACAACGTCAAATAAACAACAACACCAACAACGTCAACAACAACAACAACAACAATGTCAAATAAACAACAACAACAACGTCAACAACAACAACAACAACAACGTCAAATAAACAACAACAACAACGTCAAATAAACAACAACAACAACGTCAAATAAACAACAACAACAACAACTACATCAACAACAATAACAAAAACGTCAAATAATCAACAACAACAATGTCAAATAAACAACAACAACGCCAAATAAACAACAACAACTAAAACTACGTCAAATAAACAACAACAACAACGTCAAATAAACAACAACAACAACAACAACAATGTCAAATAACAACAACAACAACAACAACGTCAAATAACAACAACAACAATGTCAAATAAACAACAACAACAACAACAACGTCAAATAAACAACAACAACAACAACAATGTCAATAATAACAACGTCAAATAAACAACTAAAACTAAAACAACGTCAAATAAACAACAACAACAACAACAAACACAAATAAACAACAACACCAACAACGTCAACAACAATAACAACAACAACAATGTAAAATAAACAACAACAACAACAACAACAACGTCAACAACAACAACAATGTCAAATAAACAACAACAACAACAACATCAAATAAACAACAACAACAACAACGTCAAATAAACAACAACAATAACAACAACAACAACAATGTCAAATAAACAACAACAACAACAACGTCAAATAAACAACAACAACGTCAAATAAACAACAACAACAACAACAACAACAACATCAAATAAACAACAACAACAACAACAACGTCAAATAAACAACAACAATATCAACAACAACAACGTCAAATAAACAACAAAAACAACGTCAAATAAACAATAACAACAACGTCAAATAAAAAACAACAACAACAACATCAACAACAACAAAAACGTCAAATAAACAACAACAACAACAACAACAACAACGTCAACAACAATAACAACTATGTCAAATAAACAACAACAACAACAACGTGAAATAAACAACAACAACTAAAACAACGTCAAACAAACAACAACAACAACAACAACGTCAAATAAACAACAACACCAACAACGTCAACAACAACAACAACAACAACAATGTCAAATAAACAACAACAACAACGTCAACAACAACAACAACAACGTCAAATAAACAACAATAACAACGTCAAATAAACAACAACAACAACGTCAAATAAACAACAACAACAACAACTACATCAACAACAATAACAAAAACGTCAAATAATCAACAACAACAATGTCAACAACAACAATGTCAAATAAACAACAACAACAACGCCAAATAAACAACAACAACTAAAACTACGTCAAATAAACAACATCAACAACGTCAAATAAACAACAACAACAACAACAACAATGTCAAATAACAACAACAACAACAACGTCAAATAACAACAACAACAATGTCAAATAAACAACAACAACAACGTCAAATAAACAACAACAACAACAATGTCAACAACAACAACAACGCCAAATAAACAACAACAACAACGTCAAATAAACAACAACGTCAACAACAACAACAACAACAACAACAACGTCAAATAAACAACAACAACAACAACAACGTCAACAACAACAACAACGTCAAATAAACAACAACAACAACGTCAAATAAACAACAACAACAACAACACCGTCAAATAAACAACATCAACGTCAAATAAACAAAAACAACAACGTCAAATAAACAACAACAACAACGTCAAATAAATAAAAACAACAACAACAACGTCAAATAAACAACAACAACAACGTCAAATAAACAACAACAACAACATCAAATAAACAACAACAACGTCAAATAAACAACAACAACAACAACAACGTCAACAACAACAACAATGTCAAATAAACAACAACAACAACATCAAATAAACAACAACAACAACAAAGTCAAATAAACAACAGCAACAACAACGTCAAATAAACAACCACAATAACAACAACGTCAAATAAGCCACAACAACAACAACAACAAATACAACAACAACAACAACAACAACAACGTCAAATAACAAAAACAACGTCAAATAAAAAACAATAACAACGTCAAATAAACAACAACAACAACGTCAAATAAACAATAACAACAACAGCAACGTCAAATAAATAACAACAACAACGTCAAATAAACAACAACAACGTCAAATAAACAACAACAACAACGTCAAATAAACAACAACAACTAAAACAACGTCAAATAAACAACAACAACAACAACAACAACAACGTCAAATAAACAACAACACCAACAACGCCTACAACAACAACAACGTCAAATAAACAACTACAAAAACAACAACAACATCAACAACAACAACAAAAAGTTCAAATAAACAACAACAACAACAACAACGTCAACAACAACAACAACGTCAAATAAACAACAACAACAACAACGTCAACAACAACAACGTCAAATAAACAACAACAACAACGTCAAATAAACAACAATAACAACAACAACGTCAAATAAACAACAATAACAACGTCAAATAAACAACAACAACAACAACAACAACGTCAAATAAACAATAAAGACAACAACAACGTCAAATAAATAACAACCACAACAACGTCAAATAAACAACAACAACAACAACGTCAAATAAACAACAACAACAACTACATCAAATAAATAACAACAACAACGTCAAATAAACAACAACAACGTCAAATAGACAATAACAACAACGTCAAGTAAACAACAACAACAACAACATCAACAACAACAAAAATGTCAAAGAAACAACAACAACAACAACAACAACAACGTCAACAACAACAACAACAACGTCAAATAAACAACAACAACAACAACAACAATGTCAAATAAACAACAACAACAACGTCAAATAAACAACAACAACACCAATGTCAAATAAACAACAACAACAACAACAACAACATCAACAACAACAACAACAATGTCAAATAAACAACAACAACAACGTCAAATAAACAACAACAACACCAACGTCAAATAAACAACAACAACAACAACATCAAATAAACAACAACAACAACGTCAAATAAACAACAACAATAACAACAACAACAACAACGTCAAATAAACAACAAAAACAACGTCAAATAAACAATAACAACAACGTCAAATAAACAACAATAACAACAACAACATCAACAACAACAAAAACGTCAAATAAATAACAACAACAACAACGCCAAATAAACAACAATAACTAAAACAACGTCAAATAAACAACAACAACAACAACAACAATGTCAATAATAACAACGTCAAATAAACAACAACGTCAAATAAACAACTAAAACTAAAACAACGTCAAATAAACAACAACAACAACAACAAACACAAATAAACAACAACACCAACAACGTCAACAACAACAACAACAACAACGTCAACAACAACAACAATGTCAAATAAACAACAACAACAACAACAACATCAAATAAACAACAACAACAACAACGTCAAATAAACAACAACAATAACAACACCAACAACAATGTCAAATAAACAACAACAACAACGTCAAATAAACAACAACAACGTCAAATAAGCAACAACAACAACAACAACAACAAAAACGTCAAATAAACAACAACAACAACGTCAACAACAACAACAACTACATCAAATAAACAACAACAACAACAACGTCAAATAAACAATAACAACAACACCGTCAAATAAAAAACAACAACAACAACGTCAAATAAACAACAACAACAACGTCAAATAAACAACAACAACAACAACGTCAAATAAATAACTACAACAACAACAACGTCAAATAAACAACAACAACAACAATGTCAAATAAACAACAACAACAACAACAACGTCAAATAAACAACGGCAACAACAACAACAACGTTAAATAAACAACAACAACAACAACGTCAAATAAACAACATCAACAACAACAACGTCAAATAAACAACAGCAACAACAACGTCAAATAAACAACAATAATAACAACAACAACAACGTCAAATAAACAACAAAAACAACGTCAAATAAACAATAACAACAACGTCAAATAAACAACAACAACAACGTCAAATAAACAATAACAACAACAACATCAACAACAAAAACGTCAAATAAACAACAACAACAACAACAACAATGTCAAATAAACAACAACAACAACGCCAAATAAACAACAACAACTAAAACAACGTCAAATAAACAACAACAACAACAACAACAACAATGTCAACAATAACAACGTCAAATAAACAACAACAACAACGTCAAATAAACAACAACAACTAAAACAACGTCAAATAAACAACAACAACAACAACAACAACGTCAAATAAACAACAACAACAACAACGTCAAATAAACAACAACAACGTGAAATAAACAACAACAACAACAACAACATAAACAACAACAAAAACGTTAAATAAACAACAACAACAACAACGTCAACAATAACAACTACGTCAAATAAACAACAACAACAATGTCAAATAAACAACAACAACAACGCCAAATAAGCAACAACAACTAAAACAACATCAAATAAACAACAACAACAACAACAACGTCAAATAAACAACAACACCAACACCAACAACAACAATGGTGTCAAATAAACAACAACAACGACAACGTCCACAATAACAACAACAATGTCAAATAAACAACAACAACAACAACAACAACGTCAAATAAACAACAACAACAACAACAACAACAACGTCAACAACAACAATAACTATGTCAAATAAACAACAACAACAACAACGTCAAATAAACAACAACAACTAAAACAACGTTAAATAAACAACAACAACAATAACAACAACGTCAAATAAACAACAACAACAACAACGTCAACAACAACAACAATGTTAAATAAACAACAACAACAACAACATCAAATAAACAACAACATCAACGTCAAATAAACAACAACAATAACAACAACAACAACAACGTCAAATAAACAACAACAACAACGTCAAATAAACAACAACAACAACAACTACATCAACAACAATAACAAAAACGTCAAATAATCAACAACAACAATGTCAACAACAACAGTGTCAAATAAACAACAACAACAACGCCAAATAAACAACAACAACTAAAACTACGTCAAATAAACAACAACAACAACGTCAAATAAACAACAACAACAACAACAACAATGTCAAATAACAACAACAACAACGTCAAATAACAACAACAACAATGTCAAATAAACAACAACAACAACAACGTCAAATAAACAACAACAACAACAATGTCAACAACAACAACAACGCCAAATAAACAACAACAACAACGTCAAATAAAGAACAACGTCAACAACAACAACAACAACATCAAATAAACAACAACAACAACAACAACGTCAACAACAACAACAACGTCAAATAAACAACAACAACAACAACGTCAAATAAACAACAACAACAACAACACCGTCAAATAAACAACAACAATAACAACAACAACAACAACGTCAAATAAACAACAAAAACAACGTCAAATAAACAATAACAACAACGTCAAATAAACAACAATAACAACAACAACATCAACAACAACAAAAACGTCAAATAAACAACAACAACAACAACGCCAAATAAATAACAATAACTAAAACAACGTCAAATAAACAACAACAACAACAACAACAATGTCAATAATAACAACGTCAAAAAAACAACAACGTCAAATAAACAACTAAAACTAAAACAACGTCAAATAAACAACAACAACAACAACAAACACAAATAAACAACAACACCAACAACGTCAACAACAATAACAACAACAACAACAATGTCAAATAAACAACAACAACAACAACAACGTCAACAACAACAACAATGTCAAATAAACAACAACAACAACAACATCAAATAAACAACAACAACAACGTCAAATAAACAACAACAATAACAACAACAACAACAATGTCAAATAAACAACAACAACAACAACGTCAAATAAACAACAACAACGTCAAATAAGCAACAACAACAACAACAACAACAACAAAAACGTCAAATAAACAACAACAACAACGTCAACAACAACAACAACTACGTCAAATAAACAACAACAACAACGTCAAATAAACAATAACAACAACACCGTCAAATAAAAAACAACAACAACAACGTCAAATAAACAACAACAACAACGTCAAATAAACAACAACAACAACAACGTCAAATAAATAACTACAACAACAACATCGTCAAATAAACAACAACAACAACAATGTCAAATAAACAACAACAACAACAACGTCAAATAAACAACGGCAACAAAAACAACAACGTCAAATAAACAACAACAACAACAACGTCAATTAAACAACATCAACAACAACAACGTCAAATTAACAACAGCAACAACAACGTCAAATAAACAACAATAATAACAACAACAACAACGTCAAATAAACAACAAAAACAACGTCAAATAAACAATAACAACAACGTCAAATAAACAACAACAACAACGTCAAATAAACAATAACAACAACAACATCAACAACAACAAAAACGTCAAATAAACAACAACAACAACAACAACAATGTCAAATAAACAACAACAACAACGCCAAATAAACAACAACAACTAAAACAACGTCAAATAAACAACAACAACAACAACAACAACAACAACAATGTCAACAATAACAACGTCAAATAAACAACAACAATAACGTCAAATAAACAACAACAACAACGTGAAATAAACAACAACAACGTGAAATAAACAACAACAACAACAACAACAACATCAACAACAACAAAAACGTTAAATAAACAACAACAACAACAACGTCAACAATAAGAACTACGTCAAATAAACAACAACAATGTCAAATAAACAACAACAACAACGCCAAATAAGCAACAACAACTAAAACAACATCAAATAAACAACAACAACAACGTCAAATAAACAACAACACCAACACCAACAACAACAATGGTGTCAAATAAACAACAACAACGACAACGTCCACAATAACAACAACAATGTCAAATAAACAACAACAACAACAACAACAACGTCAAATAAACAACAACAACAACAACAACAACAACAACGTCAACAACAACAATAACTATGTCAAATAAACAACAACAACAACAACGTCAAATAAACAACAACAACTAAAACAATGTTAAATAAACAACAACAACAACAACGTCAAATAAACAACAACAACAACAACGTCAACAACAACAACAATGTTAAATAAACAACAACAACAACACCATCAAATAAACAACAACATCAACGTCAAATAAACAACAACAATAACAACAACAACAACAACGTCAAATAAACAACAACAACAACGTCAAATAAACAACAACAACAACGTTAAATAAACAACAACAACAACAACTACATCAACAACAATAACAAAAACGTCAAATAATCAACAACAACAATGTCAACAACAACAATGTCAAATAAACAACAACAACAACGCCAAATAAACAACAACAACTAAAACTACGTCAAATAAACAACAACAACAACGTCAAATAAACAACAACAACAACAACAACAATGTCAAATAACAACAACAACAACAACAACGTCAAATAACAACAACAACAATGTCAAATAAACAACAACAACAACAACGTCAAAAAAACAACAACAACAACAATGTCAACAACAACAACAACGCCAAATAAACAACAACAACAACGTCAAATAAACAACAACGTCAACAACAACAACAACAACAACAACGTCAAATAAACAACAACAACAACAACAACGTCAACAACAACAACAATGTCAAATAAACAACAACAACAACAACGTCAAATAAACAACAACAACAACAACACCGTCAAATAAACAACAACAACGTCAAATAAACAAAAACAACAACGTCAAATAAACAACAACAACAACAACGTCAAATAAATAAAAACAACAACAACAACGTCAAATAAACAACAACAACAACAACGTCAAATAAACAACAACAACAACAACATCAAATAAACAACAACAACGTCAAATAAACAACAACAACAACAACAACGTCAACAACAACAACAATGTCAAATAAACAACAACAACAACATCAAATAAACAACAACAACAACAAAGTCAAATAAACAACAGCAACAACAACGTCAAATAAACAACCACAATAACAACAACGTTAAATAAGCCACAACAACAACAACAACAACAAATACAACAACAACAACAACAACAACAACAACGTCAAATAACAAAAACAACGTCAAATAAAAAACAATAACAACGTCAAATAAACAACAACAACAACGTCAAATAAACAATAACAACAACAGCAACGTCAAATAAATAACAACAACAACGTCAAATAAACAACAACAACGTCAAATAAACAACAACAACTAAAACAACGTCAAATAAACAACAACAACAACAACAACGTCAACAACGCCAAATAACAACACCAACAACGCCAACAACGCCAACAACAACAACAACGTCAAATAAACAACTACAAAAACAACAACAACATCAACAACAACAACAAAAAGTTCAAATAAACAACAACAACAACAACAACGTCAACAACAACAACAACGTCAAATAAACAACAACAACAACAACGTCAACAACAACAACGTCAAATAAACAACAACAACGTCAAATAAACAACAATAACAACAACAACGTCAAATAAACAACAATAACAACGTCAAATAAACAACAACAACAACAACAACAACGTCAAATAAACAATAAAGACAACAACAACGTCAAATAAATAACAACCACAACAACGTCAAATAAACAACAACAACAACTACATCAAATAAATAACAACAACAATGTCAAATAAACAACAACAACAACGTCAAATAGACAATAACAACAACGTCAAGTAAACAACAACAACAACAACATCAACAACAACAACAAAAATGTCAAAGAAACAACAACAACAACAACAACAACAACAACGTCAACAACAACAACAACGTCAAATAAACAACAACAACAACAATTTCAACAACAACAACGTCAAATAAATAACAACAACAACAACAACAACAACAAGAATGTCAAATAAACAACAACAACAACGTCAAATAAACAACAACAACACCAATGTCAAATAAACAACCACAACAACATCAACAACAACAACAACAATGTCAAATAAACAACAACAACAACAACGTCAAATAAACAACAACAACACCAACGTCAAATAAACAACAACAACAACAACATCAAATAAACAACAACAACAACGTCAAATAAACAACAACAATAACAACAACAACAACAACGTCAAATAAACAACAAAAACAACGTCAAATAAACAATAACAACAACGTCAAATAAACAACAATAACAACAACAACATCAACAACAACAAAAGCGTCAAATAAACAACAACAACAACAACAACGCCAAATAAACAACAATAACTAAAACAACGTCAAATAAACAACAACAACAACAACAATGTCAATAATAACAACGTCAAATAAACAACAACGTCAAATAAACAACTAAAACTAAAACAACGTCAAATAAACATCAACAACAACAACAAACACAAATAAACAAGAACACCAACAACGTCAACAACAATAACAACAACAACAACAACAATGTCAAATAAACAACAACAACAACAACAACAACGTCAACAACAACAACAATGTCAAATAAACAACAACAACAACAACAACATCAAATAAACAACAACAACAACAACGTCAAATAAACAACAACAATAACAACAACAACAACAATGTCAAATAAACAACAACAACAATAACATCAAATAAACAACAACAACAACGTCAAATAAACAACAACAATAACAACAACAACAACAACGTCAAATAAACAACAACAATAACAACAACAACAACAACGTCAAATAAACAACAACAACAACGTCAAATAAACAACAACAACAACGTCAAATAAACAACAACAACAACAACAACTACATCAACAACAATAACAAAAACGTCAAATAATCAACAACAACAATGTCAACAACAACAATGTCAAATAAACAACAACAACAACGCCAAATAAACAACAACAACTAAAACTACGTCAAATAAACAACAACAACAACGTCAAATAAACAACAACAACAACAACAATGTCAAATAACAACAACAACAACAACGTCAAATAACAACAACAACAATGTCAAATAAAGAACAACAACAACAACGTCAAATAAACAACAACAACAACAACAATGTCAACAACAACAACAACGTCAAATAAACAACAACAACAACGTCAAATAAACAACAACGTCAACAACAACAACAACAACAACGTCAAATAAACAACAACAGCAACAACGTCAACAACAACAACAACGTTAAATAAACAACAACAACAACAACGTCAAATAAACAACAACAACAACACCGTCAAATAAACAAAAACAACAACGTCAATTAAACAACAACAACAACAACAACGTTAAATAAATAAAAACATCAACAACAACGTCAAATAAACAACAACAACACCAACGTCAAATAAACAACAACAACAACAACGTCAAATAAACAACAACAATAACAACAACAACAACGTCAAATAAACAATAACAACAACAACAACGTCAAATAAACAACAACAATAACAACAACAACAACGTCAAATAAACAACAACAATAACAACAAAAACAACGTCAAATAAACAATAACAACAACGTCAAATAAACAACAACAACAACAACATCAACAACAACAAAAACGTCAAATAAACAACAACAACAACAACAACAACGTCAACAACAATAACAACTATGTCAAATAAACAACAACAACAACAACGTCAAATAAACAACAACAACTAAAACAACGTCAAATAAACAACAACAAAAACAACAACAACGTCAAATAAACAACAACACCAACAACGTCAACAACAACAACAACAACAATGTCAAATAAACAACAACAACAACGTCAACAACAACAACAACAACAACGTCAAATAAACAACAACAACAACGTCAAATAAACAACAACAACAACGTCAAATAAACAACAACAACAACAACAACAACGTCAAATAAACAATAAAGACAACAACAACGTCAAATAAATAACAACCACAACAACGTCAAATAAACAACAACAACAACAACGTCAAATAAACAACAACAACAACTACATCAAATAAATAACAACAACAATGTCAAATAAACAACAACAACAACGTCAAATAGACAATAACAACAACGTCAAGTAAACAACAACAACAACAACATCAACAACAACAACAAAAATGTCAAAGAAACAACAACAACAACAACAACAACAACAACGTCAACAACAACAACAACGTCAAATAAACAACAACAACAACAATTTCAACAACAACAACGTCAAATAAATAACAACAACAACAACAACAACAACAAGAATGTCAAATAAACAACAACAACAACGTCAAATAAACAACAACAACACCAATGTCAAATAAACAACCACAACAACATCAACAACAACAACAACAATGTCAAATAAACAACAACAACAACAACGTCAAATAAACAACAACAACACCAACGTCAAATAAACAACAACAACAACAACATCAAATAAACAACAACAACAACGTCAAATAAACAACAACAATAACAACAACAACAACAACGTCAAATAAACAACAAAAACAACGTCAAATAAACAATAACAACAACGTCAAATAAACAACAATAACAACAACAAAAGCGTCAAATAAACAACAACAACAACAACAACGCCAAATAAACAACAATAACTAAAACAACGTCAAATAAACAACAACAACAACAACAATGTCAATAATAACAACGTCAAATAAACAACAACGTCAAATAAACAACTAAAACTAAAACAACGTCAAATAAACATCAACAACAACAACAAACACAAATAAACAAGAACACCAACAACGTCAACAACAATAACAACAACAACAACAACAATGTCAAATAAACAACAACAACAACAACAACAACGTCAACAACAACAACAATGTCAAATAAACAACAACAACAACAACAACATCAAATAAACAACAACAACAACAACGTCAAATAAACAACAACAATAACAACAACAACAACAATGTCAAATAAACAACAACAACAACAACGTCAAATAAACAACAACAACGTCAAATAAGCAACAACAACAACAACAACAATAACAAAAACGTCAAGTAAACAACAACAACAACGTCAACAACAACAACAACAACTACGTCAAATAAACAACAACAACAACGTCAAATAAACAATAACAACAACACCGTCAAATAAAAAACAACAACAACAACGTCAAATAAACAACAACAACAACGTCAAATAAACAACAACAACAACAACGTCAAATAAATAACTACAACAACAACAACGTCAAATAAACAACAACAACAACAATGTCAAATAAACAACAACAACAACGTCAAAAACAACAACAACGTCAAATAAACAACGGCAACAACAACAACAACGTCAAATAAACAACAACAACAACAACGTCAAATAAACAACATCAACAACAACAACGTCAAATAAACAACAGCAACAACAACGTAAAATAAACAACAATAATAACAACAACAACAAAGTCAAATAAACAACAAAAACAACGTCAAATAAACAATAACAACAACGTCAAATAAACAACAACAACAACGTCAAATAAACAATAACAACAACAACATCAACAACAACAAAAATGTCAAATAAACAACAACAACAACAACAACAATGTCAAATAAACAACAACAACAACGCCAAATAAACAACAACAACTAAAACAACGTCAAATAAACAACAACAACAACAACAACAACAACAACAACAATGTCAACAATAACAACGTCAAATAAACAACAACAACAACGTCAAATAAACAACAACAACTAAAACAACGTCAAATAAACAACAACAACAACAACAACAATGTCAAATAAACAACAACAACAACGTCAAATAAACAACAACAACGTGAAATAAACAATAACAACAACGTCAAATAAACAACAACAACAATAACATCAAATAAACAACAACAACAACGTCAAATAAACAACAACAATAACAACAACAACAACGTCAAATAAACAACAACAATAACAACAACAACAACAACGTCAAATAAACAACAACAACAACGTCAAATAAACAACAACAACAACGTCAAATAAACAACAACAACAACAACAACTACATCAACAACAATAACAAAAACGTCAAATAATCAACAACAACAATGTCAACAACAACAATGTCAAATAAACAACAACAACAACGCCAAATAAACAACAACAACTAAAACTACGTCAAATAAACAACAACAACAACGTCAAATAAACAACAACAACAACAACAATGTCAAATAACAACAACAACAACAACGTCAAATAACAACAACAACAATGTCAAATAAAGAACAACAACAACAACGTCAAATAAACAACAACAACAACAACAATGTCAACAACAACAACAACGTCAAATAAACAACAACAACAACGTCAAATAAACAACAACGTCAACAACAACAACAACAACAACGTCAAATAAACAACAACAGCAACAACGTCAACAACAACAACAACGTTAAATAAACAACAACAACAACAACGTCAAATAAACAACAACAACAACACCGTCAAATAAACAAAAACAACAACGTCAATTAAACAACAACAACAACAACAACGTTAAATAAATAAAAACATCAACAACAACGTCAAATAAACAACAACAACACCAACGTCAAATAAACAACAACAACAACAATGTCAAATAAACAACAACAATAACAACAACAACAACGTCAAATAAACAATAACAACAACAACAACGTCAAATAAACAACAACAATAACAACAACAACAACGTCAAATAAACAACAACAATAACAACAAAAACAACGTCAAATAAACAATAACAACAACGTCAAATAAACAACAACAACAACAACATCAACAACAACAAAAACGTCAAATAAACAACAACAACAACAACAACAACGTCAACAACAATAACAACTATGTCAAATAAACAACAACAACAACAACGTCAAATAAACAACAACAACTAAAACAACGTCAAATAAACAACAACAAAAACAACAACAACGTCAAATAAACAACAACACCAACAACGTCAACAACAACAACAACAACAATGTCAAATAAACAACAACAACAACGTCAACAACAACAACAACAACAACGTCAAATAAACAACAACAACAACGTCAAATAAACAACAACAACAACGTCAAATAAACAACAACAACAACAACTACATCAACAACAATAACAAAAACGTCAAATAATCAATAACAACAATGTCAAATAAACAACAACAACAACGCCAAATAAACAACAACAACTAAAACTACGTCAAATAAACAACAACAACAACGTCAAATAAACAACAACAACAACAACAACAATGTCAAATAACAACAACAACAACAACAACGTCAAATAACAACAACAACAATGTCAAATAAACAACAACAACAACAACAACGTCAAATAAACAACAACAACAACAACAATGTCAATAATAACAACGTCAAATAAACAACTAAAACTAAAACAACGTCAAATAAACAACAACAACAACAACAAACACAAATAAACAACAACACCAACAACGTCAACAACAATAACAACAACAACAATGTAAAATAAACAACAACAACAACAACGTCAACAACAACAACAATGTCAAATAAACAACAACAACAACAACAACATCAAATAAACAACAACAACAACAACGTCAAATAAACAACAACAATAACAACAACAACAACAACAATGTCAAATAAACAACAACAACAACAACGTCAAATAAACAACAACAACGTCAAATAAACAACAACAACAACAACAACAACAACATCAAATAAACAACAACAACAACAACAACGTCAAATAAACAACAACAATAACAACAACAACAACGTCAAATAAACAACAAAAACAACGTCAAATAAACAATAACAACAACGTCAAATAAACAACAACAACAACAACATCAACAACAACAAAAACGTCAAATAAACAACAACAACAACAACAACAACAACGTCAACAACAATAACAACTATGTCAAATAAACAACAACAACAACAATGTGAAATAAACAACAACAACTAAAACAACGTCAAACAAACAACAACAACAACAACAACGTCAAATAAACAACAACACCAACAACGTCAACAACAACAACAACAACAACAATGTCAAATAAACAACAACAACAACGTCAACAACAACAACAACAACGTCAAATAAACAACAACAACAACGTCAAATAAACAACAAGAACAACGTCAAATAAACAACAACAACAACAACTACATCAACAACAATAACAAAAACGTCAAATAATCAACAACAACAATGTCAACAACAACAATGTCAAATAAACAACAACAACAACGCCAAATAAACAACAACAACTAAAACTACGTCAAATAAACAACATCAACAACGTCAAATAAACAACAACAACAACAACAACAATGTCAAATAACAACAACAACAACAACGTCAAATAACAACAACAACAATGTCAAATAAACAACAACAACAACGTCAAATAAACAACAACAACAACAATGTCAACAACAACAACAACGCCAAATAAACAACAACAACAACGTCAAATAAACAACAACGTCAACAACAACAACAACAACAACGTCAAATAAACAACAACAACAACAACAACGTCAACAACAACAACAACGTCAAATAAACAACAACAACAACGTCAAATAAACAACAACAACAACAACATCGTCAAATAAACAACAACAACGTCAAATAAACAAAAACAACAACGTCAAATAAACAACAACAACAACGTCAAATAAATAAAAACAACAACAACAACGTCAAATAAACAACAACAACAACGTCAAATAAACAACAACAACAACAACATCAAATAAACAACAACAACGTCAAATAAACAACAACAACAACAACAACGTCAACAACAACAACAATGTCAAATAAACAACAACAACAACATCAAATAAACAACAACAACAACAAAGTCAAATAAACAACAGCAACAACAACGTCAAATAAACAACCACAATAACAACAACGTCAAATAAGCCACAACAACAACAACAACAACAAATACAACAACAACAACAACAACAACAACGTCAAATAACAAAAACAACGTCAAATAAAAAACAATAACAACGTCAAATAAACAACAACAACAACGTCAAATAAACAATAACAACAACAGCAACGTCAAATAAATAACAACAACAACGTCAAATAAACAACAACAACGTCAAATAAACAACAACAACAACGTCAAATAAACAACAACAACTAAAACAACGTCAAATAAACAACAACAACAACAACAACAACAACAACGTCAAATAAACAACAACACCAACAACGCCTACAACAACAACAACGTCAAATAAACAACTACAAAAACAACAACAACATCAACAACAACAACAACAAAAAGTTCAAATAAACAACAACAACAACAACAACGTCAACAACAACAACAACGTCAAATAAACAACAACAACAACAACAACGTCAACAACAACAACGTCAAATAAACAACAACAACAACGTCAAATAAACAACAATAACAACAACAACGTCAAATAAACAACAATAACAACGTCAAATAAACAACAACAACAACAACAACAACGTCAAATAAACAATAAAGACAACAACAACGTCAAATAAATAACAACCACAACAACGTCAAATAAACAACAACAACAACAACGTCAAATAAACAACAACAACAACTACATCAAATAAATAACAACAACAACGTCAAATAAACAACAACAACGTCAAATAGACAATAACAACAACGTCAAGTAAACAACAACAACAACAACATCAACAACAACAAAAATGTCAAAGAAACAACAACAACAACAACAACAACAACAACGTCAACAACAACAACAACAACGTCAAATAAACAACAACAACGTCAAATAAACAACAACAACAACAACAACAATGTCAACAACAACAACGTCAAATAAACAACAACAACAACAACAACAACAACAACAACAACAACAATGTCAAATAAACAACAACAACAACGTCAAATAAACAACAACAACACCAATGTCAAATAAACAACAACAACAACAACAACAACAACATCAACAACAACAACAACAATGTCAAATAAACAACAACAACAACAACGTCAAATAAACAACAACAACACCAACGTCAAATAAACAACAACAACAACAACATCAAATAAACAACAACAACAACGTCAAATAAACAACAACAATAACAACAACAACAACAACGTCAAATAAACAACAAAAACAACGTCAAATAAACAATAACAACAACGTCAAATAAACAACAATAACAACAACAACATCAACAACAACAAAAACGTCAAATAAACAACAACAACAACAACGCCAAATAAACAACAATAACTAAAACAACGTCAAATAAACAACAACAACAACAACAACAATGTCAATAATAACAACGTCAAATAAACAACAACGTCAAATAAACAACTAAAACTAAAACAACGTCAAATAAACAACAACAACAACAACAAACACAAATAAACAACAACACCAACAACGTCAACAACAACAACAACAACGTCAACAACAACAACAATGTCAAATAAACAACAACAACAACAACAACATCAAATAAACAACAACAACAACAACGTCAAATAAACAACAACAATAACAACACCAACAACAATGTCAAATAAACAACAACAACAACAACGTCAAATAAACAACAACAACGTCAAATAAGCAACAACAACAACAACAACAACAACAAAAACGTCAAATAAACAACAACAACAACGTCAACAACAACAACAACTACGTCAAATAAACAACAACAACAACTTCAAATAAACAATAACAACAACACCGTCAAATAAAAAACAACAACAACAACGTCAAATAAACAACAACAACAACGTCAAATAAACAACAACAACAACAACAACGTCAAATAAATAACTACAACAACAACAACGTCAAATAAACAACAACAACAACAATGTCAAATAAACAACAACAACAACAACGTCAAATAAACAACGGCAACAACAACAACAACGTTAAATAAACAACAACAACAACAACAACGTCAAATAAACAACATCAACAACAACAACGTCAAATAAACAACAGCAACAACAACGTCAAATAAACAACAATAATAACAACAACAACAACGTCAAATAAACAACAAAAACAACGTCAAATAAACAATAACAACAACGTCAAATAAACAACAACAACAACGTCAAATAAACAATAACAACAACAACATCAACAACAAAAACGTCAAATAAACAACAACAACAACAACAACAATGTCAAATAAACAACAACAACAACGCCAAATAAACAACAACAACTAAAACAACGTCAAATAAACAACAACAACAACAACAACAACAATGTCAACAATAACAACGTCAAATAAACAACAACAACAACGTCAAATAAACAACAATAACTAAAACAACGTCAAATAAACAACAACAACAACAACAATGTCAATAATAACAACGTCAAATAAACAACAACGTCAAATAAACAACTAAAACTAAAACAACGTCAAATAAACAACAACAACAACAACAAACACAAATAAACAACAACACCAACAACGTCAACAACAATAACAACAACAACAACAATGTCAAATAAACAACAACAACAACAACAACAACGTCAACAACAACAACAATGTCAAATAAACAACAACAACAACAACATCAAATAAACAACAACAACAACGTCAAATAAACAACAACAATAACAACAACAACAACAATGTCAAATAAACAACAACAACAACAACGTCAAATAAACAACAACAACGTCAAATAAGCAACAACAACAACAACAACAACAACAAAAACGTCAAATAAACAACAACAACAACGTCAACAACAACAACAACTACGTCAAATAAACAACAACAACAACGTCAAATAAACAATAACAACAACACCGTCAAATAAAAAACAACAACAACAACGTCAAATAAACAACAACAACAACGTCAAATAAACAACAACAACAACGTCAAATAAATAACTACAACAACAACAACGTCAAATAAACAACAACAACAACAATGTCAAATAAACAACAACAACAACAACGTCAAATAAACAACGGCAACAACAACAACAACGTCAAATAAACAACAACAACAACAACGTCAAATAAACATCATCAACAACAACAACGTCAAATAAACAACAGCAACAACAACGTCAAATAAACAACAATAATAACAACAACAACAACGTCAAATAAACAACAAAAACAACGTCAAATAAACAACAACAACAACAACAACAATGTCAATAATAACAACGTCAAATAAACAACAACGTCAAATAAACAACTAAAACTAAAACAACGTCAAATAAACAACAACAACAACAACAAACACAAATAAACAACAACACCAACAACGTCAACAACAACAACAACAACGTCAACAACAACAACAATGTCAAATAAACAACAACAACAACATCAAATAAACAACAACAACAACAACGTCAAATAAACAACAACAATAACAACACCAACAACAATGTCAAATAAACAACAACAACAACAACGTCAAATAAACAACAACAACGTCAAATAAGCAACAACAACAACAACAACAACAACAAAAACGTCAAATAAACAACAACAACAACGTCAACAACAACAACAACTACGTCAAATAAACAACAACAACAACGTCAAATAAACAATAACAACAACACCGTCAAATAAAAAACAACAACAACAACGTCAAATAAACAACAACAACAACGTCAAATAAACAACAACAACAACAACGTCAAATAAATAACTACAACAACAACGTCAAATAAACAACAACAACAACAATGTCAAATAAACAACAACAACAACAACGTCAAATAAACAACGGCAACAACAACAACAACGTTAAATAAACAACAACAACAACAACGTCAAATAA
This sequence comes from Vicia faba, assembly GCA_948472305.1. Classification (NCBI taxonomy): domain Eukaryota; kingdom Viridiplantae; phylum Streptophyta; class Magnoliopsida; order Fabales; family Fabaceae; genus Vicia; species Vicia faba. The sequence goes on from OX451739.1 coordinate 395,977,383, forward strand.
ACAACATCAACAACAACAACGTCAAATAAACAACAGCAACAACAACGTCAAATAAACAACAATAATAACAACAACAACAACGTCAAATAAACAACAAAAACAACGTCAAATAAACAATAACAACAACGTCAAATAAACAACAACAACAACGTCAAATAAACAATAACAACAACAACATCAACAACAAAAACGTCAAATAAACAACAACAACAACAACAACAATGTCAAATAAACAACAACAACAACGCCAAATAAACAATAACAACTAAAACAACGTCAAATAAACAACAACAACAACAACAACAACAATGTCAACAATAACAACGTCAAATAAACAACAACAACAACGTCAAATAAACAACAACAACAACAACAACGTCAAATAAACAACAACAACAACAACGTCAAATAAACAACAACAACAACAACAACACCGTCAAATAAACAACAACAATAACAACGTCAAATAAACAACAAAAACAACGTCAAATAAACAATAACAACAACGTCAAATAAACAACAATAACAACAACAACATCAACAACAACAAAAACGTCAAATAAACAACAACAACAACAACGCCAAATAAACAACAATAACTAAAACAACGTCAAATAAACAACAACAACAACAACAATGTCAATAATAACAACGTCAAATAAACAACAACGTCAAATAAACAACTAAAACTAAAACAACGTCAAATAAACAACAACAACAACAACAAACACAAATAAACAACAACACCAACAACGTCAACAACAATAACAACAACAACAACAATGTCAAATAAACAACAACAACAACAACAACGTCAACAACAACAACAATGTCAAATAAACAACAACAACAACAACAACATCAAATAAACAACAACAACAACGTCAAATAAACAACAACAATAACAACAACAACAACAATGTCAAATAAACAACAACAACAACAACGTCAAATAAACAACAACAACGTCAAATAAGCAACAACAACAACAACAACAACAACAAAAACGTCAAATAAACAACAACAACAACGTCAACAACAACAACAACTACGTCAAATAAACAACAACAACAACGTCAAATAAACAATAACAACAACACCGTCAAATAAAAAACAACAACAACAACGTCAAATAAACAACAACAACAACGTCAAATAAACAACAACAACAACAACGTCAAATAAATAACTACAACAACAACAACGTCAAATAAACAACAACAACAACAATGTCAAATAAACAACAACAACAACAACGTCAAATAAACAACGGCAACAACAACAACAACGTCAAATAAACAACAACAACAACAACGTCAAATAAACATCATCAACAACAACAACGTCAAATAAACAACAGCAACAACAACGTCAAATAAACAACAAAAACAACGTCAAATAAACAATAACAACAACGTCAAATAAACAACAACAACAACGTCAAATAAACAATAACAACAACAACATCAACAACAACAAAAACGTCAAATAAACAACAACAACAACAACAACAATGTCAAATAAACAACAACAACAACGCCAAATAAACAACAACAACTAAAACAACGTCAAATAAACAACAACAACAACAACAACAACAACAATGTCAACAATAACAACGTCAAATAAACAACAACAATAACGTCAAATAAACAACAACAACTAAAACAACGTCAAATAAACAACAACAACAACAACAACGTCAAATAAACAACAACAACAACGTGAAATAAACAACAACAACGTGAAATAAACAACAACAACAACAACAACATCAACAACAACAAAAACGTTAAATAAACAACAACAACAACGTCAACAATAACAACTACGTCAAATAAACAACAACAATGTCAAATAAACAACAACAACAACGCCAAATAAGCAACAACAACTAAAACAACATCAAATAAACAACAACAACAACAACAACAACGTCAAATAAACAACAACACCAACACCAACAACAACAATGGTGTCAAATAAACAACAACAACGACAACGTCCACAATAACAACAACAATGTCAAATAAACAACAACAACAACAACAACGTCAAATAAACAACAACAACAACAACAACAACAACGTCAACAACAACAATAACTATGTCAAATAAACAACAACAACAACAACAACGTCAAATAAACAACAACAACTAAAACAATGTTAAATAAACAACAACAACAACAACGTCAAATAAACAACAACAACAACAACAACGTCAACAACAACAACAATGTTAAATAAACAACAACAACAACAACATCAAATAAACAACAACATCAACGTCAAATAAACAACAAGAATAACAACAACAACAACAACGTCAAATAAACAACAACAACAACGTCAAATAAACAACAACAACAACGTCAAATAAACAACAACAACAACAACTACATCAACAACAATAACAAAAACGTCAAATAATCAACAACAACAATGTCAACAACAACAATGTCAAATAAACAACAACAACAACGCCAAATAAACAACAACAACTAAAACTACGTCAAATAAACAACAACAACAACGTCAAATAAACAACAACAACAACAACAACAATGTCAAATAACAACAACAACAACAACAACGTCAAATAACAACAACAACAATGTCAAATAAACAACAACAACAACAACGTCAAATAAACAACAACAACAACAATGTCAACAACAACAACAACGCCAAATAAACAACAACAACAATGTCAAATAAACAACAACGTCAACAACAACAACAACAACAACAACGTCAAATAAACAACAACAACAACAACATCAAATAAACAACAACAACAATGTCAAATAAACAACAACAACAACAACGTCAAATAAACAACAACAACAACAACACCGTCAAATAAACAACAACAACGTCAAATAAACAAAAACAACAACGTCAAATAAACAACAACAACAACGTCAAATAAATAAAAACAACAACAACAACGTCAAATAAACAACAACAACAACGTCAAATAAACAACAACAACAACAACATCAAATAAACAACAACAACGTCAAATAAACAACAACAACAACAACAACGTCAACAACAACAACAATGTCAAATAAACAACAACAACAACATCAAATAAACAACAACAACAACAAAGTCAAATAAACAACAGCAACAACAACGTCAAATAAACAACCACAATAACAACAACGTTAAATAAGCCACAACAACAACAACAACAAATACAACAACAACAACAACAACAACGTCAAATAACAAAAACAACGTCAAATAAAAAACAATAACAACGTCAAATAAACAACAACAACAACGTCAAATAAACAATAACAACAACAGCAACGTCAAATAAATAACAACAACAACGTCAAATAAACAACAACAACGTCAAATAAACAACAACAACAACGTCAAATAAACAACAACAACTAAAACAACGTCAAATAAACAACAACAACAACAACAACGTCAAATAAACAACAACACCAACAACGCCAACAACAACAACAACGTCAAATAAACAACTACAAAAACAACAACAACATCAACAACAACAACAAAAAGTTCAAATAAACAACAACAACAACAACAACGTCAACAACAACAACAACGTCAAATAAACAACAACAACAACAACGTCAACAACAACAACGTCAAATAAACAACAACAACGTCAAATAAACAACAATAACAACAACAACGTCAAATAAACAACAATAACAACGTCAAATAAACAACAACAACAACAACAACAACAACGTCAAATAAACAATAAAGACAACAACAACGTCAAATAAATAACAACCACAACAACGTCAAATAAACAACAACAACAACAACGTCAAATAAACAACAACAACAACTACATCAAATAAATAACAACAACAACGTCAAATAAACAACAACAACAACGTCAAATAGACAATAACAACAACGTCAAGTAAACAACAACAACAACAACATCAACAACAACAACAAAAATGTCAAAGAAACAACAACAACAACAACAACAACAACAACAACAACAACAACAACGTCAACAACAACAACAACGTCAAATAAACAACAACAACAACAATTTCAACAACAACAACGTCAAATAAATAACAACAACAACAACAACAACAACAAGAATGTCAAATAAACAACAACAACAACGTCAAATAAACAACAACAACACCAATGTCAAATAAACAACAACAAGAACATCAACAACAACAACAACAATGTCAAATAAACAACAACAACAACGTCAAATAAACAACAACAACACCAACGTCAAATAAACAACAACAACAACAACATCAAATAAACAACAACAACAACGTCAAATAAACAACAACAATAACAACAACAACAACAACGTCAAATAAACAACAAAAACAACGTCAAATAAACAATAACAACAACGTCAAATAAACAACAATAACAACAACAACATCAACAACAACAAAAGCGTCAAATAAACAACAACAACAACAACGCCAAATAAACAACAATAACTAAAACAACGTCAAATAAACAACAACAACAACAACAATGTCAATAATAACAACGTCAAATAAACAACAACGTCAAATAAACAACTAAAACTAAAACAACGTCAAATAAACATCAACAACAACAACAAACACAAATAAACAAGAACACCAACAACGTCAACAACAATAACAACAACAACAACAATGTCAAATAAACAACAACAACAACAACAACGTCAACAACAACAACAATGTCAAATAAACAACAACAACAACAACAACATCAAATAAACAACAACAACAACAACGTCAAATAAACAACAACAATAACAACAACAACAACAATGTCAAATAAACAACAACAACAACAACGTCAAATAAACAACAACAACGTCAAATAAGCAACAACAACAACAACAACAATAACAAAAACGTCAAGTAAACAACAACAACAACGTCAACAACAACAACAACAACTACGTCAAATAAACAACAACAACAACGTCAAATAAACAATAACAACAACACCGTCAAATAAAAAACAACAACAACAACGTCAAATAAACAACAACAACAACGTCAAATAAACAACAACAACAACAACGTCAAATAAATAACTACAACAACAACAACGTCAAATAAACAACAACAACAACAATGTCAAATAAACAACAACAACAACGTCAACAACAACAACAACGTCAAATAAACAACGGCAACAACAACAACAACGTCAAATAAACAACAACAACAACAACGTCAAATAAACAACATCAACAACAACAACGTCAAATAAACAACAGCAACAACAACGTCAAATAAACAACAATAATAACAACAACAACAACGTCAAATAAACAACAAAAACAACGTCAAATAAACAATAACAACAACGTCAAATAAACAACAACAACAACAACGTCAAATAAACAATAACAACAACAACATCAACAACAACAAAAACGTCAAATAAACAACAACAACAACAACAACAATGTCAAATAAACAACAACAACAACGCCAAATAAACAACAACAACTAAAACAACGTCAAATAAACAACAACAACAACAACAACAACAACAACAACAACAATGTCAACAATAACAACGTCAAATAAACAACAACAACAACGTCAAATAAACAACAACAACTAAAACAACGTCAAATAAACAACAACAACAACAACAATGTCAAATAAACAACAACAACAACAACGTCAAATAAACAACAACAACGTGAAATAAACAACAACAACAACAACAACATCAACAACAACAAAAACGTTAAATAAACAACAACAACAACAACGTCAACAATAACAACTACGTCAAATAAACAACAACAACAATGTCAAATAAACAACAACAACAATGCCAAATAAGCAACAACAACTAAAACAACATCAAATAAACAACAACAACAACAACAACGTCAAATAAACAACAACAACGACAACGTCAACAATAACAACAACAATGTCAAATAAACAACAACAACAACAACAACGTCAAATAAACAACAACAACAACAACAACAACAACAACAACGTCAACAACAACAATAACTATGTCAAATAAACAACAACAACAACAACGTCAAATAAACAACAACAACTAAAACAACGTTAAATAAACAACAACAACAACAACGTCAAATAAACAACAACAACAACAACGTCAACAACAACAACAATGTTAAATAAACAACAACAACAACAACATCAAATAAACAACAACATCAACGTCAAATAAACAACAACAATAACAACAACAACAACAACGTCAAATAAACAACAACAACAACGTCAAATAAACAACAACAACAACGTCAAATAAACAACAACAACAACAACTACATCAACAACAATAACAAAAACGTCAAATAATCAACAACAACAATGTCAACAACAACAATGTCAAATAAACAACAACAACAACGCCAAATAAACAACAACAACTAAAACTACGTCAAATAAACAACAACAACAACGTCAAATAAACAACAACAACAACAACAACAACAATGTCAAATAACAACAACAACAACAACAACGTCAAATAAAAACAACAACAACGTCAAATAAACAACAACAACAACACCGTCAAATAAACAACAACAACGTCAAATAAACAAACACAACAACGTCAAATAAACAACAACAACAACAACGTTAAATAAATAAAAACAACAACAACAACGTCAAATAAACAACAACAACACAAACGTCAAATAAACAACAACAACAACATCAAATAAACAACAACAACTACAACGTCAAATAAACAACAACAATAACAACAACAACAACGTAAAATAAACAACAAAAACAACGTCAAATAAACAATAACAACAACGTCAAATAAACAACAACAACAACAACATCAACAACAACAAAAACGTCAAATAAACAACAACAACAACAACAACGTCAACAACAACAAAACCTATGTCAAATAAATAACAACAACAACAACGTCAAATAAACAACAACAACTAAAACAACTTCAAATAAACAACAACAACAACAACAACAACGTCAAATAAACAACAACACCAACAACGTCAACAACAACAACAACAATGTCAAATAAACAACAACAACAACGTCAACAACAACAACAATGTTAAATAAACAACAACAACAACAACATCAAATAAACAACAACAACAACGTCAAATAAACAACAACAATAACAACAACAACAACAACAACGTCAAATAAACAACAACAACAACAACAACGTCAAATAAACAACAACAACAACAACGTCAAATAAACAACAACAACAACAACTACATCAACAACAATAACAAAAACGTCAAATAATCAACAACAACAATGTCAACAACAACAATGTCAAATAAACAACAACAACAACTCCAAATAAACAACAACAACTAAAACTACGTCAAATAAACAACAATAACAACAACGTCAAATAAACAACAACAACAACAACAACAATGTCAAATAACAACAACAACAACAACAACGTCAAATAACAACAACAACAATGTCAAATAAACAACAACAACAACAACGTCAAATAAACAACAACAACAACAATGTCAACAACAACAACAACAACGTCAAATAAACAACAACAACAACGTCAAATAAACAACAACGTCAATAACAACAACAACAACAACAACAACAACGTCAAATAAACAACAATAACAACAACGTCAACAACAACAACAACGTCAAATAAACAACAACAACAATAACAACGTCAAATAAACAACAACAACAACAACACCGTCAAATAAACAACAACAACGTCAAATAAACAAAAACAACAACGTCAAATAAACAACAACAACAACGTCAAATAAATAAAAACAACAACAACAACGTCAAATAAACAACAACAACAACAACGTCAAATAAACAACAACAACAACATCAAATAAACAACAACAACGTTAAATAAACAACAACAACAACAACGTCAACAACAACAACAATGTAAAATAAACAACAACAACAACATCAAATAAACAACAACAACAACAAAGTCAAATAAACAACAGCAACAACAACGTCAAATAAACAACCACAATAACAACAACGTCAAATAAGCAACAACAACAACAACAACAAATACAACAACAACAACAACAACAACAACAACAACAACGTCAAATAACAAAAACAACGTCAAATAAAAAACAATAACAATGTCAAATAAACAACAACAACAACAACAACAACGTCAAATAAACAACAACAACAACAACAACGTCAAATAAACAACAACAACAACGTGAAATAAACAACAACAACGTGAAATAAACAACAACAACAACAACAACATCAACAACAACAAAAACGTTAAATAAACAACAACAACAACGTCAACAATAACAACTACGTCAAATAAACAACAACAATGTCAAATAAACAACAACAACAACGCCAAATAAGCAACAACAACTAAAACAACATCAAATAAACAACAACAACAACAACAACAACGTCAAATAAACAACAACACCAACACCAACAACAACAATGGTGTCAAATAAACAACAACAACGACAACGTCCACAATAACAACAACAATGTCAAATAAACAACAACAACAACAACAACGTCAAATAAACAACAACAACAACAACAACAACAACGTCAACAACAACAATAACTATGTCAAATAAACAACAACAACAACAACAACGTCAAATAAACAACAACAACTAAAACAATGTTAAATAAACAACAACAACAACAACGTCAAATAAACAACAACAACAACAACAACGTCAACAACAACAACAATGTTAAATAAACAACAACAACAACAACATCAAATAAACAACAACATCAACGTCAAATAAACAACAAGAATAACAACAACAACAACAACGTCAAATAAACAACAACAACAACGTCAAATAAACAACAACAACAACGTCAAATAAACAACAACAACAACAACTACATCAACAACAATAACAAAAACGTCAAATAATCAACAACAACAATGTCAACAACAACAATGTCAAATAAACAACAACAACAACGCCAAATAAACAACAACAACTAAAACTACGTCAAATAAACAACAACAACAACGTCAAATAAACAACAACAACAACAACAACAATGTCAAATAACAACAACAACAACAACAACGTCAAATAACAACAACAACAATGTCAAATAAACAACAACAACAACAACGTCAAATAAACAACAACAACAACAATGTCAACAACAACAACAACGCCAAATAAACAACAACAACAATGTCAAATAAACAACAACGTCAACAACAACAACAACAACAACAACGTCAAATAAACAACAACAACAACAACATCAAATAAACAACAACAACAATGTCAAATAAACAACAACAACAACAACGTCAAATAAACAACAACAACAACAACACCGTCAAATAAACAACAACAACGTCAAATAAACAAAAACAACAACGTCAAATAAACAACAACAACAACGTCAAATAAATAAAAACAACAACAACAACGTCAAATAAACAACAACAACAACGTCAAATAAACAACAACAACAACAACATCAAATAAACAACAACAACGTCAAATAAACAACAACAACAACAACAACGTCAACAACAACAACAATGTCAAATAAACAACAACAACAACATCAAATAAACAACAACAACAACAAAGTCAAATAAACAACAGCAACAACAACGTCAAATAAACAACCACAATAACAACAACGTTAAATAAGCCACAACAACAACAACAACAAATACAACAACAACAACAACAACAACGTCAAATAACAAAAACAACGTCAAATAAAAAACAATAACAACGTCAAATAAACAACAACAACAACGTCAAATAAACAATAACAACAACAGCAACGTCAAATAAATAACAACAACAACGTCAAATAAACAACAACAACGTCAAATAAACAACAACAACAACGTCAAATAAACAACAACAACTAAAACAACGTCAAATAAACAACAACAACAACAACAACGTCAAATAAACAACAACACCAACAACGCCAACAACAACAACAACGTCAAATAAACAACTACAAAAACAACAACAACATCAACAACAACAACAAAAAGTTCAAATAAACAACAACAACAACAACAACGTCAACAACAACAACAACGTCAAATAAACAACAACAACAACAACGTCAACAACAACAACGTCAAATAAACAACAACAACGTCAAATAAACAACAATAACAACAACAACGTCAAATAAACAACAATAACAACGTCAAATAAACAACAACAACAACAACAACAACGTCAAATAAACAATAAAGACAACAACAACGTCAAATAAATAACAACCACAACAACGTCAAATAAACAACAACAACAACAACGTCAAATAAACAACAACAACAACTACATCAAATAAATAACAACAACAACGTCAAATAAACAACAACAACAACGTCAAATAGACAATAACAACAACGTCAAGTAAACAACAACAACAACAACATCAACAACAACAACAAAAATGTCAAAGAAACAACAACAACAACAACAACAACAACAACAACAACAACAACGTCAACAACAACAACAACGTCAAATAAACAACAACAACAACAATTTCAACAACAACAACGTCAAATAAATAACAACAACAACAACAACAACAACAAGAATGTCAAATAAACAACAACAACAACGTCAAATAAACAACAACAACACCAATGTCAAATAAACAACAACAAGAACATCAACAACAACAACAACAATGTCAAATAAACAACAACAACAACGTCAAATAAACAACAACAACACCAACGTCAAATAAACAACAACAACAACAACATCAAATAAACAACAACAACAACGTCAAATAAACAACAACAATAACAACAACAACAACAACGTCAAATAAACAACAAAAACAACGTCAAATAAACAATAACAACAACGTCAAATAAACAACAATAACAACAACAACATCAACAACAACAAAAGCGTCAAATAAACAACAACAACAACAACGCCAAATAAACAACAATAACTAAAACAACGTCAAATAAACAACAACAACAACAACAATGTCAATAATAACAACGTCAAATAAACAACAACGTCAAATAAACAACTAAAACTAAAACAACGTCAAATAAACATCAACAACAACAACAAACACAAATAAACAAGAACACCAACAACGTCAACAACAATAACAACAACAACAACAATGTCAAATAAACAACAACAACAACAACAACGTCAACAACAACAACAATGTCAAATAAACAACAACAACAACAACAACATCAAATAAACAACAACAACAACAACGTCAAATAAACAACAACAATAACAACAACAACAACAATGTCAAATAAACAACAACAACAACAACGTCAAATAAACAACAACAACGTCAAATAAGCAACAACAACAACAACAACAATAACAAAAACGTCAAGTAAACAACAACAACAACGTCAACAACAACAACAACAACTACGTCAAATAAACAACAACAACAACGTCAAATAAACAATAACAACAACACCGTCAAATAAAAAACAACAACAACAACGTCAAATAAACAACAACAACAACGTCAAATAAACAACAACAACAACAACGTCAAATAAATAACTACAACAACAACAACGTCAAATAAACAACAACAACAACAATGTCAAATAAACAACAACAACAACGTCAACAACAACAACAACGTCAAATAAACAACGGCAACAACAACAACAACGTCAAATAAACAACAACAACAACAACGTCAAATAAACAACATCAACAACAACAACGTCAAATAAACAACAGCAACAACAACGTCAAATAAACAACAATAATAACAACAACAACAACGTCAAATAAACAACAAAAACAACGTCAAATAAACAATAACAACAACGTCAAATAAACAACAACAACAACAACGTCAAATAAACAATAACAACAACAACATCAACAACAACAAAAACGTCAAATAAACAACAACAACAACAACAACAATGTCAAATAAACAACAACAACAACGCCAAATAAACAACAACAACTAAAACAACGTCAAATAAACAACAACAACAACAACAACAACAACAACAACAACAATGTCAACAATAACAACGTCAAATAAACAACAACAACAACGTCAAATAAACAACAACAACTAAAACAACGTCAAATAAACAACAACAACAACAACAATGTCAAATAAACAACAACAACAACAACGTCAAATAAACAACAACAACGTGAAATAAACAACAACAACAACAACAACATCAACAACAACAAAAACGTTAAATAAACAACAACAACAACAACGTCAACAATAACAACTACGTCAAATAAACAACAACAACAATGTCAAATAAACAACAACAACAATGCCAAATAAGCAACAACAACTAAAACAACATCAAATAAACAACAACAACAACAACAACGTCAAATAAACAACAACAACGACAACGTCAACAATAACAACAACAATGTCAAATAAACAACAACAACAACAACAACGTCAAATAAACAACAACAACAACAACAACAACAACAACAACAACGTCAACAACAACAATAACTATGTCAAATAAACAACAACAACAACAACGTCAAATAAACAACAACAACTAAAACAACGTTAAATAAACAACAACAACAACAACGTCAAATAAACAACAACAACAACAACGTCAACAACAACAACAATGTTAAATAAACAACAACAACAACAACATCAAATAAACAACAACATCAACGTCAAATAAACAACAACAATAACAACAACAACAACAACGTCAAATAAACAACAACAACAACGTCAAATAAACAACAACAACAACGTCAAATAAACAACAACAACAACAACTACATCAACAACAATAACAAAAACGTCAAATAATCAACAACAACAATGTCAACAACAACAATGTCAAATAAACAACAACAACAACGCCAAATAAACAACAACAACTAAAACTACGTCAAATAAACAACAACAACAACGTCAAATAAACAACAACAACAACAACAACAACAATGTCAAATAACAACAACAACAACAACAACGTCAAATAAAAACAACAACAACGTCAAATAAACAACAACAACAACACCGTCAAATAAACAACAACAACGTCAAATAAACAAACACAACAACGTCAAATAAACAACAACAACAACAACGTTAAATAAATAAAAACAACAACAACAACGTCAAATAAACAACAACAACACAAACGTCAAATAAACAACAACAACAACATCAAATAAACAACAACAACTACAACGTCAAATAAACAACAACAATAACAACAACAACAACGTAAAATAAACAACAAAAACAACGTCAAATAAACAATAACAACAACGTCAAATAAACAACAACAACAACAACATCAACAACAACAAAAACGTCAAATAAACAACAACAACAACAACAACGTCAACAACAACAAAACCTATGTCAAATAAATAACAACAACAACAACGTCAAATAAACAACAACAACTAAAACAACTTCAAATAAACAACAACAACAACAACAACAACGTCAAATAAACAACAACACCAACAACGTCAACAACAACAACAACAATGTCAAATAAACAACAACAACAACGTCAACAACAACAACAATGTTAAATAAACAACAACAACAACAACATCAAATAAACAACAACAACAACGTCAAATAAACAACAACAATAACAACAACAACAACAACAACGTCAAATAAACAACAACAACAACAACAACGTCAAATAAACAACAACAACAACAACGTCAAATAAACAACAACAACAACAACTACATCAACAACAATAACAAAAACGTCAAATAATCAACAACAACAATGTCAACAACAACAATGTCAAATAAACAACAACAACAACTCCAAATAAACAACAACAACTAAAACTACGTCAAATAAACAACAATAACAACAACGTCAAATAAACAACAACAACAACAACAACAATGTCAAATAACAACAACAACAACAACAACGTCAAATAACAACAACAACAATGTCAAATAAACAACAACAACAACAACGTCAAATAAACAACAACAACAACAATGTCAACAACAACAACAACAACGTCAAATAAACAACAACAACAACGTCAAATAAACAACAACGTCAATAACAACAACAACAACAACAACAACAACAACGTCAAATAAACAACAATAACAACAACGTCAACAACAACAACAACGTCAAATAAACAACAACAACAATAACAACGTCAAATAAACAACAACAACAACAACACCGTCAAATAAACAACAACAACGTCAAATAAACAAAAACAACAACGTCAAATAAACAACAACAACAACGTCAAATAAATAAAAACAACAACAACAACGTCAAATAAACAACAACAACAACAACGTCAAATAAACAACAACAACAACATCAAATAAACAACAACAACGTTAAATAAACAACAACAACAACAACGTCAACAACAACAACAATGTAAAATAAACAACAACAACAACATCAAATAAACAACAACAACAACAAAGTCAAATAAACAACAGCAACAACAACGTCAAATAAACAACCACAATAACAACAACGTCAAATAAGCAACAACAACAACAACAACAAATACAACAACAACAACAACAACAACAACAACAACAACGTCAAATAACAAAAACAACGTCAAATAAAAAACAATAACAATGTCAAATAAACAACAACAACAACGTCAAATAAATAATAACAACAACAGCAACGTCAAATAAATAACAACAACAACGTCAAATAAACAACAACAACAACGTCAAATAAACAACAACAACAACGTCAAATAAACAACAACAACTAAAACAACGTCAAATAAACAACAACAACAACAACAACGTCAAATAAACAACAACACCAACAACGCCAACAACAACAACAACGTCAAATAAACAACTACAAAAACAACAACAACATCAACAACAACAACAAAAATGTCAAATAAACAACAACAACAACAACAACGTCAACAACAACAACAACGTCAAATAAACAACAACAACAACAACAACGTCAACAACAACAACAACGTCAAATAAACAACAACAACAACGTCAAATAAACAACAACAACAACAACATCAAATAAACAACAACAACGTCAAATAAACAACAACAACAACAACAACGTCAACAACAACAACAATGTCAAATAAACAACAACAACAACATCAAATAAACAACAACAACAACAAAGTCAAATAAACAACAGCAACAACAACGTCAAATAAACAACCACAATAACAACAACGTCAAATAAGAAACAACAACAACAACAACAAATACAACAACAACAACAACAACGTCAAATAACAAAAACAACGTCAAATAAAAAACAATAACAATGTCAAATAAACAACAACAACAACGTCAAATAAACAATAACAACAACAACAACGTCAAATAAATAACAACAACAACGTCAAATAAACAACAACAACAACGTCAAATAAACAACAACAACAACGTCAAATAAACAACAACAACTAAAACAACGTCAAATAAACAACAACAACAACAACAACAACGTCAAATAAACAACAACACCAACAACGCCAACAACAACAACAACGTCAAATAAACAACTACAAAAACAACAACAACATCAACAACAACAACAAAAATGTCAAATAAACAACAACAACAACAACAACAACGTCAACAACAACAACAACGTCAAATAAACAACAACAACAACAACAACGTCAACAACAATAACAACATCAAATAAACAACAACAACAACAACGTCAAATAAACAACAACAACAACGTCAAATAAACAACAATAACAACGTCAAATAAACAACAACAACAACAACAACAACAACGTCAAATAAACAATAAAGACAACAACAACGTCAAATAAATAACAACAACAACGTCAAATAAACAACAACAACAACAGCAACGTCAAATAAACAACAACAAAAACAACATCAAATAAATAACAACAACAACGTCAAATAAACAACAACAACAACGTCAAATAGACAATAACAACAACGTCAAGTAAACAACAACAACAACAACAACATCAACAACAACAAAAATGTCAAAGAAACAACAACAACAACAACGTCAACAACAACAACAACTACGTCAAATAAACAACAACAATGTCAAATAAACAACAACAACAACAATGTCAACAACAACAACGTCAAATAAACAACAACAACAACAACAACAACAATGTCAAATAAACAACAACAACAACGTCAAATAAACAACAACAACACCAACGTCAAATAAACAACAACAACAACATCAACAACAACAACAACAATGTCAAATAAACAACAACAACAACAACAACGTCAAATAAACAACAACAACACCAACGTCAAATAAACAACAACAACAACAACATCAAATAAACAACAACAACAATGTCAAATAAACAACAACAATAACAACAACAACAACAACGTCAAATAAACAACAAAAACAACGTCAAATAAACAATAACAACAACGTCAAATAAACAACAACAACAACAACAACATCAACAACAACAAAAACGTCAAATAAACAACAACAACAACAACAACAACGCCAAATAAACAACAATAACTAAAACAACGTCAAATAAACAACAACAACAACAACAATGTCAATAATAACAACGTCAAATAAACAACAACGTCAAATAAACAACTAAAACTAAAACAACGTCAAATAAACAACAACAACAACAACAACAAGCACAAATAAACAACAACACCAACAACGTCAACAACAATAACAACAACAACAATGTCAAATAAACAACAACAACAACAACGTCAACAACAACAACAATGTCAAATAAACAACAACAACAACAACATCAAATAAACTACAACAACAACAACGTCAAATAAACAACAACAATAACAACAACAACAACAATGTCAAATAAACAACAACAACAACAACGTCAAATAAACAACAACAACAACAACAACAACAAAAACGTCAAATAAACAACAACAACAACGTCAACAACAACAACTACGTCAAATAAACAACAACAACAACGTCAAATAAACAATAACAACAACACCGTCAAATAAAAAACAACAACAACAACGTCAAATAAACAACAACAACAACGTCAAATAAACAACAACAACAACAACGTCAAATAAATAACTACAACAACAACAACGTCAAATAAACAACAACAACAACAACGTCAAATAAACAACAACAACAACGTCAACAACAACAACAACGTCAAATAAACAACGGCAACAACAACAACAACAACAACTTCAAATAAACAACATCAACAACAACAACGTCAAATAAACAACAACAACAACAACAACGTCAAATAAACAACAATAATAACAACAACAACAACGTCAAATAAACAACAAAAACAACGTCAAATAAACAATAACAACAACGTCAAATAAACAACAACAACAACGTCAAATAAACAACAACAACAACAACGTCAAATAAACAACAACAGCAACATCAAATAAATAACAACAACAACGTCAAATAAACAACAACAACAACAACATCAAATAAATAACAACAACAACGTCAAATAAACAACAACAACAACGTCAAATAGACAATAACAACAACGTCAAGTATACAACAACAACATCAACAACAACAAAAATGTCAAAGAAACAACAACAACAACAACAACAACAACGTCAACAACAACAACAACTACGTCAAATAAACAACAACAATGTCAAATAAACAACAACAACAACAATGTCAACAACAACAACGTCAAATAAACAACAACAACAACAACAACAACAACAATGTCAAATAAACAACAACAACAACGTCAAATAAACAACAACAACACCAACGTCAAATAAACAACAACAACAACAACAACAACAACAACAACAATGTCAAATAAACAACAACAACAACAACGTCAAATAAACAACAACAACACCAACGTCAAATAAACAACAACAACAACATCAAATAAACAACAACAACAACGTCAAATAAACAACAACAATAACAACAACAACAACAACAACGTCAAATAAACAACAAAAACAACGTCAAATAAACAATAACAACAACGTCAAATAAACAACAACAACAACAACAACATCAACAACAATAAAAACGTCAAATAAACAACAACAACAACAACAACGCCAAATAAACAACAATAACTAAAACAACGTCAAATAAACAACAACAACAACAATGTCAATAATAACAACGTCAAGTAAACAACAACGTCAAATAAACAACTAAAACTAAAACAACGTCAAATAAACAACAACAACAACAACAAACACAAATAAACAACAACACCAACAACGTTAACAACAATAACAACAACAACAATGTCAAATAAACAACAACAACAACAACGTCAACAACAACAACAATGTCAAATAAACAACAACAACAACAACATCAAATAAACAACAACAACGTCAAATAAACAACAACAATAACAACAACAACAACAATGTCAAATAAACAACAACAACAACAACGTCAAATAAACAACAACAACGTCAAATAAACAACAACAACAACAACAACAAAAACGTCAAATAAACAACAACAACAACGTCAACAACAACAACAACTACGTCAAATAAACAACTATAACAACGTCAAATAAACAATAACAACAACACCGTCAAATAAAAAACAACAACAACAACGTCAAATAAACAACAACAACAACGTCAAATAAACAACAACAACAACAACGTCAAATAAATAACTACAACAACAACAACGTCAAATAAACAACAACAACAACAACGTCAAATAAACAACAACAACAACGTCAAATAAACAACGGCAACAACAACAACAACAACTTCAAATAAACAACATCAACAACAACAACGTCAAATAAACAACAGCAACAACAACGTCAAATAAACAACAATAATAACAACAACAATAACGTCAAATAAACAACAAAAACAACGTCAAATAAACAATAACAACAACTTCAAATAAACAACAACAACAACGTCAAATAAACAATAACAACAACAACATCAACAACAACAAAAACGTCAAATAAACAACAACAACAACAACAATGTCAAATAAACAACAACAACAACGCCAAATAAACAACAACAACTAAAACAACGTCAAATAAACAACAACAACAACAACAACAATGTCAACAATAACAACGTCAAATAAACAACAACAATAACAACTTCAAATAAACAACAACAACTAAAACAACGTCAAATAAACAACAACAACAACAACAACAACAACGTCAAATAAACAACAACACCAACAACGTCAACAACAATAACAACAACAACAATGTCAAATAAACAACAACAACAACAACGTCAACAACAACAACAATGTCAAATAAACAACAACAACAACATCAAATAAACAACAACAACAACGTCAAATAAACAACAACAATAACAACAACAACAACAACGTCAAATAAACAACAACAACAACAACGTTAAATAAACAGCAACAACGTCAAATAAGCAACAACAACAACAACGTCAAATAAACAACAACAATAACAACAACAACAACAACGTCAAATAAACAACAACAACAACAACGTCAAATAAACATCAACAACAACAAAAACGTCAAATAAACAACAACAACAACAACGTCAACAATAACAACTACGTCAAATAAACAACAACAACAATGTCAAATAAACAACAACAACAACGCCAAATAAGCAACAACAACTAAAACAACGTCAAATAAACAACAACAACAACAACAACAACGTCCAATAAACAACAACACCAACAGCAACAACAACAATGGTGTCAAATAAACAACAACAACGACAACGTCAACAATAACAACAACAATGTCAAATAAACAACAACAACAACAACGTCAAATAAACAACAACAACAACAACAATGTCAACAACAACAACAACGTCAACAATGTCAAATAAACAACAACAACAACAACCACTACTACGAAAATGGGCTTTCACAGCGCTTTTTTTTGCCCTTTAAAAGCGCTTAAAAGCGCTGCCGTAGCCAGCGCTGGCGTAGGCTACGAAAGCGCTTTTTTCTGGCCAAAAGCGCTGTCGTAGGTGGACCTATCACAGCGCTTTTTCCTTAAAAAGCGCTTTGATAGGGGGGTCTTTCCCAGCGCTTTTTGAAAAGCGCTTTGATAGGTGTGCTATTTAAATTTTTTTTTTTTATTTATCAGGCCTTTTACAGCGCTTTTTATGGAAAAAGCGCTTTGATAGGGGGGTCTTTCCCAGCGCTTTTTCCATAAAAAGCGCTTTGATAGGGGGTTTCTATTTAATTTTTTTTTTTATTTATCATGGCTTTTACAGCGCTTTATGGAAAAAGCGCTTTGATAGGGGGGTCTTTCACAGCGCTTTTTCCATAAAAAGCGCTTTGATAGGGGGTTTCTATTTAATTTTTTTTTTTTATTTATCATGGTTTTTACAGCGCTTTATGGAAAAAGCGCTTTGATAGGGGGGTCTTTCACAGCGCTTTTTCCATAAAAAGCGCTTTGGTAGGGGGTTTCTATTTAATTTTTTTTTTATTTATCCTGCCTACGAAAGCGCTTTTTAGCCAAAAGCGCTTTCGTAGCTCATACAAATTTTTTAAAGTGAAACCTATAATTTGAGGTTCCCTGTGCGGCCTGTAATTTTTTTTTGTTCCAATAATTTAACCTGTAATTCAATCCTTATAATATTCACAGAAACCGGAATTATATTAACGGAAACCGGTATACCATATAATACATTTGTAACCATAACTAAATCCTTATATACATATGTAACTAAATCACATACAAAGTATATATACATTTGTAACCATAATTCAATCCTTATATACAACCATAACTAAATCACATACAAAGTATCATGTTAATTTGTAACCATATATATATACATATGTAACTAAATCATATATAATTACATCGAAAATAATGCTCCACCGACACGGTTGTCATCCTTAAGATAGGTGTTCGTCAACAGATTTTTCCACCCTCTAAATCTTTTCCCGGCCAACCCAAGTACGAAGCCTTTACGCTCATCTGGAACGTTAAAAGACCGCTGCGTATAAACCATATAAACATATAAGTAATTTAAAAACCATATAAACCATATAAACATATAAGTAGTTTAAAAACCATATACACCATATAAACTTATAAACTTATAAACATATAACCATATAAACCATATAACATACATACCTTAACATCTTCCCAAAACATTTCTTTTCCTTGTTTCAATGCTTCACATTGTTTCGCATTCCATCTAGATATGGAGATTGGCACATGCATACGAACAAGTGTACCAACGTAGCTTGTGAATTTTGAAGCATTAACCCCAACTACTTGATTTGAATGATTCCAATCTACATTATATTTCACTCCCTTATCTCTAGCACGAATGATTTCGCGCATTATGGTGATGCCTCGTGCAACATCATTTGCTGAAGTATCATCCGCTGCATGATTTGTTTCTTGTGAGTTTTCATGATCTTGTTGGTTTCCTGGTGGGTTTTCTTGTTGGTTTCCTTGCGGGTTTTCTTCATTATTGCTAGCCATTAGACCTGTAACAAAAGTCAAACAAGCACATTAGTACACACATTCGCAAAAATTCAAAACGGTTCAAAAGATATGCCAAAAATTCAAAACATTATTCACATATTACTTACAATATTAGGCTATAATTATAATAATACCTTTTTCACTAACGTCTCTTTCTTTTCTTGGTAGCAATATATTTTACGCTTCTGTTAACAACTCGGATGGTTGGATTGATCCAAATACCCTCATTATGATCATCTCTAGTACAAGGTTCATTCTCATTTTGATCGTTTCTTGTACAAGATTCAATGCCAACGCCAATATCACCTTGATCTCCAATGTTTTCATCAATTACTTTGTTAGACAAAAGCACTATAGACCATTTCGTACTTGTCGGATCATTGACATAGAACACTTGTTTAGCCTGAGAGGCTAGAATAAAAGGTTCATCTTTGTACCCCACCCTATTGAGATCCACTTGCAAAAATACTGACTTATCCATTCGTACGCCATTATTATTTTCAACCCACTTGCAATCAAATACAGGAATCTGAAACTTCCCGTAATCAAACAACAAAATGCGCTCGATAACCCCAAAATATGACAGATTTGCAAATTTCGGGTTTAAGTCATTCGCACTTGATATGTGCATCGCTTCAGCTACCAAGGTAACACCACTATTCTGCATAGTACTTTTATCATCCTGTTCTTTGGTATAAAATGTGTATCCATTAATTGCGTATGCGCTATAAGAAAACACAATCATACTTGGACCATATGCTAAACATCTCAACCTTTCTGTTACTGAAGCAGGATCCGAACGATACTTTGAATAAATTTGTTCCTTAAACCACGGTATGAAACTTCGATTGTGCTCTCGTACTATCCAATTCTCATTTCTATTCAGATTTAAACCTCGAAGAACACCCTTGTGCATTTCAGCATACGGCTCAACCTCAATCTCATTGTGCAGAACATACAAATGCACCTGATCCCGTTCGACCATTGACACTGTCACAACTTTATTTCCAATTAGTCTTTTTCCTTCTTTTTTCTCGACAATATGAGATTTGGGGAGTCCAATTGATTGAACATTTGACAGATATTCAGTGCAAAACTCAACCGCTTCTTCAACAATGTATCGTTCCGCAATACAACCCTCCGGTCGACTTCGGTTTTTCACGTACCCTTTTAAAATTTTCATATAACGTTCAGCAGGGTACATCCATCTCATATAAGCTGGTCCGCACAACTGTGTCTCTTTGACAAGATGAACGACTAGATGAACCATTATGTCAAAAAACGAGGGAGGAAAATACATTTCAAGCTCACATAAAGTAACAACCACCTCTTTTTGCAATGTTGGTAAGATCGCAGGATCGATCACCTTGCTGCAAATTGACTTGAAGAAAAAACACAACTTAGTTATTGCGCTCCTTACTTTTTCTGGCAGAATAGAACGTATACCTATTGGTAGAAAATGTTCCATTATAACATGGCAATCATGAGTCTTTAAACTCTTTAACTTTAGGTCTTTCATTGACACAAGTCTTCTAATATCTGATGAGTAGCCTTCTGGAACTTTAACTTCACTGAGGAACTTACACAATATTTTCTTCTCCTTTCTAGATAGAGTGTAAACAGCAGGTGGTAGATATGTGCGTCTTCCTTTCGTCACGGGTGCCAATTCAGTTCTAATTCCCATGTTTAACATGTCCTTCCTTATGTTAATGCCATCCTTAGACTTTCCTTGTATATTGAGTAACGTACCAATAACACTATCAAATACATTTTTTTCAATATGCATAACATCGAGGAAATGTCTTACGTACAACGACTTCCAATATGGAAGTTCAAAAAAAATCGACCTCTTCTTCCACCCACTCGTGACAAGTCTATGTGCAAAAGGCTTGCCAAACTCAGTACTCACATCTTTCACCTTTTCAAAAACCTGATCACCTGTCAACATATGTGGAGCTCTACCGTGTTCTGCCTCTCCATTGAATGCCTTTCTCCACCCACGATAGTGATGATTAGAATTTAAGAATCTACGATGACCGAGAAAAACATTCTTCTGACAAAAGTTCAATCGCATCGTATCGGTTTCATCTTCACAAACAGGACACGCTTTTTGACCCTTAATGCTGTACCCTGATAGATTTCCGTACGCCGGAAAATCATTAATTGTTCCAAACAACATCGCCCTCAAGTTGAAACTTTCTTTCCTATACCCATCGTAAACCTCCACACCGGTCTCCCACAAAAACTTCAAATCTTCGACTAAGGGTGCCAAGTACACGTCTATGTCATTCCCTGGTTGTTTGGGCCCAGAAATTAACATAGATAGCATCATGTACTTACGCTTCATACATAGCCACGGAGGTAGGTTATATATCATAAGAATCACAGGCCAGGTGCTATGCGAGATACTTTGAATACCATGCGGGTTCATTCCATCAGTAGACAACGACAAGCGAACATTTCTTGCTTCTTTTCCAAATTCAGGATAATCAATATCAACTTTCGTCCACTGTGGTGAGTCTGCCGGATGTCGCAACTTCCCATCAATAATTCTTTCATCTGCATGCCAAGTCAAGTGTCTTGAATCGGTCTCACTACGATACATGCGCCTAAATCTCGGAATTATAGGAAAATACCATAACACCTTTTCCGGAGACAACTTTTCCTTATATCGAGGGGCACCGCATTTAGGACACTCATTTAACATTGCGTACTCGTTTCGAAATAAAACACAATCTTTTGGACATGCATGTATCTTTTCATAGCTCATGCCAATAGAGGACAACATCTTTTTGGCCTCATACGTTCGATTGGGAAGAACATTATCCTCTGGTAGCATTTCTTTCACGAGGGCTAATAACTGTGTGAAACTTTTATCCGACCATCCGTTGTCCGCCTTTAAGTTGTACAACTTTAACACCGCAGACAATCTTGTGAATTTTGTACAACCATCATACAACGGTTTCTCTGCATCGCTTACCAACCTCTCGAACATTTTGGGACAATCCTCAAGATCTTCTTCAAGCGCTTCTGCAATCTCTTCGACTCGATCATAATCGTATGCGTCTGCGAAATCCTCATTTGAAGCATACGTCGTATTATAACTCGATTCAACATTCCCGCTACTTTTCTCACCATGCAAATTCCAACATGCATAACTTCTATCAATTCCATGCATCAGTAAATGCGATTCCAACTGAACCGCGTCAACCCGTCTCCCATAACAGCATCTCAAGCAAGGACATATCATTCCATTGGGTTCTCTGGCGTGCGCAACGGCAAACTTAACGAATTCTGATACCCCATCCTCATACTCTTTCGACAATCGATTGGCAGTCATCCATTTTTTATCCATGGTTTGACTATAGCAACTAATTAGTCACGCAACTATAGCAAAATAATAATTAATTACCTGTAAAGAAATTCAACATATCAGGTAATCAAATTCATAGTTATTCTTGCCTCACCTTAAGCATGTGCTAAACAACTCATAACTAATTACTAACTAGTGAAGTCGGATATAAACAAAAACACAACCGCAACTCATGAATTCCACTCAACTATAATCATTAGAAATTCACACTGAGCCGGAAAATAAAAGTAAACACAATCAGTTATTCAAGTCAGTTCAAGAATAGGATAGAAACCTTTGAAAATGTTGAGAGCGTCCCGCGTACACTACGATCAAGGACAGTTCGAATTTCTTCAATCGGAGAAAGTTTCACAGCTTTTTCCTACCACAATCGATATTAAATCGTTGAACTATCCGCTGCATGATTTGAATGTAAACAACATGTTAAACTTAGGAGTAACTAAAAACAAAACATTTTCATTGACAATATAGATCACATTCCCTTATTTGTTTCCACCATACTAGTAAGCAAATGACGAATGGCAGCAACGCAAGGTTCTTTCAGCCACCTTTTTGTCCAACTGTTGTATAAGAAAAGTATGTTAATTAATTGGAATGTAAGCTTACTAGATAGATTTTTGTACATGTTGAAGAAGTTACCTCTAGTTCGTTTGCAATTATATCAACATCTGCTGCATTTATCTTAACAGCAGCTAATTCTTTCTCCCTGTGATTCAATCAAAATTCATACTAAGGTTCAGAGAGAGAAGAAAACAAAAATTCGTAGCCAAAACGTCACTTTTCATTCATTACATATATACAAAAATGTGTAGTGCATATTGGATAAGACTTCATATAAATTGTGATTATGAGTATAATGCACAAACCTAGGTTTTGTACTAGCTTACAAGGTTTGGCTCTCATCGTTTTCAAGTTGTTGTGTCCTTTAGTTAAGGAAATGAGTGAATGAATATTAAGGTATAATTGAATATTGTAGGGGATGGTTTTGTTTTCAAGTCCATATCATAAGTCGTAAACTAGCTAGAATGCATATGTTGATGTTATAAGCGGAGAATAACCTTATCAATTTTTTAGGACAATAAAATCAGACTCCGATAGTTTAAGAACTCTATATTCACACATTTATAATATCAACATTCTTCAGACCACGATTTTATAATTCATATAAATACATGTTTTATTTTATAATTATGCATTATTTAATCTTAATCGAACAACCACTAATTTTACTATTATGTTAAAACGGACAATACCTAATTTTTGAGGTAAATGTTTAAAATAACAAAGGCAATTATATTAACCTAACACTTGAATAATTTCTATAAAGCTAACCATAAAGTTTAAAATGTCACCAGAATCAATCCCCTATCACATGTTCCATTTAAACCTTTATCTCCACATAAAACAAGGATTTCAACAAATGATGCTTTCATATAAGAAAACCAACACAATATTCCAAAGTACAAAAGAAAAAATCTAAAGCACTGCATTATCAAACTTTACTATAGTAAAGAACCTAATGAAGTAACAGGTAAGATATTCTATTACTTAATAACTTGGTTAATCCCCATACTTTAATCTATAAGCAACAAAAAAATTAAATGGTTATGAGCAAAAGTATAAGTTATTACAAAATCAGTCTATAATCTCAAATTTAAATTTATAATATTAATGTTACTTATAGTATAAAGTTAGTATATTTCCATTAGTGACAGTAACACAAATTACTACCAATTTTAGTATCTTTCAATTTACGCTTCACGCTTTCTTTCTACAGGGCAGTCCCGTGTTCACATCATTTTCATCCAAACTTAGTGAAATGAGACAAACAAAAAGAGTCATGTAATCACCAATTAGTTTACATAAGAACAATATTGAATATCATATCGTATAAATTATATACAAGAATGTATCAAATATGATAATTTAAACATCTCAAACAAAAAACCAAAAGCATGTGCAGGTTGTAAAAAGCTAAATGAACAAATACAGGTTGTAAAAAGCAAAATTTCAAAATGCAAGTGACAACAACTTTTTCAAATGTATGAAGTTCAAAATGAAATCTATTCATTTTAAAATAAAAAACTTGCATTTAAGTTATGTAAGGATCTAAATTGTAACATCACCAAAACACAGTTCGAAATCGAAGAATATGATTTCATGTTCATCTTGATTCTCAGTTTTTGTCAATATAAGTTATGCAAGGCCCTTCTTTAACAAAGGCTATTAGTGAAAACACAAGAGCACAACCGAACAACACAGTATTACAAAGTGAATTTAATTTGCTAGAATTTGTAGTCTTTGCATTCTCACCTTATTTCAAATGATCTGGTTTGAAGCAGTTGTAGGACCTCACAAATTTTGCCGTCTTTCTTCAAAATTGTATTTTCATTGAAAGATGTTGAATGTTCCACTTTTCGAATCGGTTTTTTATTTTTCTGTAAGAATATAACATATCTATCAAATTCATTTGTAATAAGACTTACAATGTGAATACGGATTTTTTGTGATAAATTGATAATGGAGTAGAAGACCAACAAATAGAATGAACACCAACAAAATTGTCCCCTTTTTATTATCCCTTTTTCAAACTCATCAAACTCAATTTCTAATATGAAAACCCTAACCACAAATTATCCCCATTTCATTATCAACACCAACAAAATGAAAACATTTCTCAATTATTCTATTTCTCACATAATCATACCTTTCTATTGCTGACGACAAAGGAAGTTAGAAGCACATAGATTAATCTTGAAGAACCTGGAGAAAAAAAAGAGTGAACATAAAAACAACTGAAGACGGAATGACCGGCGGTGGCGACGACTGAAGAGGAAGGAATGACCGGCGGTGGCGACGACTGAAGAGGAAGGAATGACCGGCGGTGGCGGCGACGGAAGAAATGAAGAAGATATTCTGAACGAAACAAAATGAAGAAGACTAAAGAACATATTTTGGGATTTTTATTTTTATTATAAAAACAACCTACGAAAGCGCTTTTAAAAAGCGCTGGCATAGGGTTCCCTATAAGAGCGCTTCTGAGGTAAAAAGCGCTTTCGTAGGTCCCCCTATCAAAGCGCTTTTCAAAAGCGCTGGCATAGGGTTCCCTATAAGAGCGCTTTTCAAAAGCGCTTTCGTAGGTTAGATATTTCAAATACCTATGAAAGCGCTTTCTGAAAAGCGCTTTCGTAGGTAACCCTATGCCAGCGCTTTTAAAAAAGCGCCTTCGTAGGTTTCCCTTTTTTTTTAATTTTGTTTTTTGTGAAGGCTATGGCAGCGCTTTTTCAATAAGCGCTTTAGTAGAGGCGCTGCTAAAACTTGTTTTTGGCGTAGTGAACGTCAAATAAACAACAACAACACCAACGTCAAATAAACAACAACAACATCAACAACAACAACAACAATGTCAAATAAACAACAACAACAACAACGTCAAATAAACAACAACAACACCAACGTCAAATAAACAACAAAAACAACGTCAAATAAACAATAACAACAATGTCAAATAAACAACAACAACAACAACAACATCAACAACAACAAAAACGTCAAATAAACAACAACAACAACAACGCCAAATAAACAACAATAACTAAAACAACGTCAAATAAACAACAACAACAACAACAATGTCAATGATAACAACGTCAAATAAACAACAACGTCAAATAAACAACTAAAACTAAAACAACATCAAATAAACAACAACAACAACAACAAACACAAATAAACAACAACACCAACAACGTTAACAACAATAACAACAACAACAATGTCAAATAAACAACAACAACAACAACGTCAACAACCACAACAATGTCAAATAAACAACAACAACAACAACATCAAATAAACTACAACAACAACAACGTCAAATAAACAACAACAATAACAACAACAACAACAATGTCAAATAAACAACAACAACAACAACAACGTCAAATAAACAACAACAACGTCAAATAAACAACAACAACAACAACAACAACAACAAAAACGTCAAATAAACAACAACAACAACGTCAACAACAACAACAACTACGTCAAATAAACAACAACAACAACGTTAAATAAACAATAACAACAACACCGTCAAATAAAAAACAACAACAACAACGTCAAATAAACAACAACAACAACGTCAAATAAACAACAACAACAACAACGTCAAATAAATAACTACAACAACAACAACGTCAAATAAACAACAACAACAACAACGTCAAATAAACAACAACAACAACGTCAAATAAACAACAACAACAACGTCAAATAAACAACGGCAACAACAACAACAACAACTTCAAATAAACAACATCTACAACAACAACGTCAAATAAACAACAGCAACAACAACGTCAAATAAACAACAATAATAACAACAACAACAACGTCAAATAAACAACAAAAACAACGTCAAATAAACAATAACAACAACGTCAAATAAACAACAACAACAACGTCAAATAAACAACAACAACAACGTCAAATAAACAACAACAACAACATCAAATAAATAACAACAACAACGTCAAATAAACAACAACAACAACAACATCAAATAAATAACAACAACAACGTCAAATAAACAACAACAACAACGTCAAATAGACAATAACAACAACGTCAAGTAAACAACAACAACAACATCAACAACAACAAAAATGTCAAAGAAACAACAACAACAACAACAACGTCAACAACAACAACTACGTCAAATAAACAACAACAATGTCAAATAAACAACAACAACAACAATGTCAACAACAACAACGTCAAATAAACAATAACAACAACAACAACAATAACAACAACAATGTCAAATAAACAACAACAACAACAACGTCAAATAAACAACAACAACACCAACGTCAAATAAACAACAACAACAACATCAACAACAACAACAACAATGTCAAATAAACAACAACAACAACAACGTCAAATAAACAACAACAACACCAACGTCAAATAAACAACAACAACAACATCAAATAAACAACAACAACAACATCAAATAAACAACAACAATAACAACAACAACAACAACGTCAAATAAACAACAAAAACAACGTCAAATAAACAATAACAACAACGTCAAATAAACAACAACAACAACTATGTCAAATAAACAACAACTATGTCAAATAAACAACAACAACTACAACTATGTCAAATAAACAACAACAACAACAACGTCAAATAAACAACAACAACTAAAACAACTTCAAATAAACAACAACAACAACAACAACAACAACGTCAAATAAACAACAACGTCAACAACAACAACAACAATGTCAAATAAACAACAACAACAACGTCAACAACAACAACAATGTTAAATAAACAACAACAACAACAACATCAAATAAACAACAACAACAACGTCAAATAAACAACAACAATAACAACAACAACAACAACAACGTCAAATAAACAACAACAACAACAACGTCAAATAAACAACAACAACAACGTCAAATAAACAACAACAACAACAACTACATCAACAACAATAACAAAAACGTCAAATAATCAACAACAACAATGTCAACAACAACAATGTCAAATAAACAACAACAACAACGCCAAATAAACAACAACAATTAAAACTACGTCAAATAAACAACAACAACAACAACGTCAAATAAACAACAACAACAACAACAACAATGTCAAATAACAACAACAACAACAACGTCAAATAACAACAACAACAATGTCAAATAAACAACAACAACAACAACGTCAAATAAACAACAACAACAACAATGTCAACAACAACAACAACGTCAAATAAACAACAACAACGTCAAATAAACAACAACGTCAACAACAACAACAACAACAACAACAACGTCAAATAAACAACAACAACAACAACGTCAACAACAACAACAACGTCAAATAAACAACAACAACAATAACAACGTCAAATAAACAACAACAACAACAACACCGTCAAATAAACAACAACAACGTCAAATAAACAAAAACAACAACGTCAAATAAACAACAACAACAACAACAACGTCAAATAAATAAAAACAACAACAACAACGTCAAATAAACAACAACAACAACGTCAAATAAACAACAACAACAACATCAAATAAACAACAACAACGTCAAATAAACAACAACAACAACAACAACGTCAACAACAACAACAATGTAAAATAAACAACAACAACAACATCAAATAAACAACAACAACAACAAAGTCAAATAAACAACAGCAACAACAACGTCAAATAAACAACCACAATAACAACAACGTCAAATAAGCAACAACAACAACAACAACAACAACAAATACAACAACAACAACAACAACAACAACAACGTCAAATAACAAAAACAACGTCAAATAAAATACAATAACAATGTCAAATAAACAACAACAACAACGTCAAATAAACAATAACAACAACAGCAACGTCAAATAAATAACAACAACAACGTCAAATAAACAACAACAACAACGTCAAATAAACAACAACAACAATGTCACATAAACAACAACAACTAAAACAACGTCAAATAAACAACAACAACAACAACGTCAAATAAACAACAACACCAACAACGCCAACAACAACAACAACGTCAAATAAACAACTACAAAAACAACAACAACATCAACAACAACAACAAAAATGTCAAATAAACAACAACAACAACAACAACGTCAACAACAACAACAACGTCAAATAAACAACAACAACTACAACAACAACGTCAACAACAACAACAACGTCAAATAAACAACAACAACAACGTCAAATAAACAACAACAACAACAACATCAAATAAACAACAACAACGTCAAATAAACAACAACAACAACGTCAACAACAACAACAATGTCAAATAAACAACAACAACAACATCAAATAAACAACAACAACAACAAAGTCAAATAAACAACAGCAACAACAACGTCAAATAAACAACCACAATAACAACAACGTCAAACAAGCAACAACAACAACAACAACAAATACAACAGCAACAACAACAACAACGTCAAATAACAAAAACAACGTCAAATAAAAAACAATAACAATGTCAAATAAACAACAACAACAAAGTCAAATAAACAATAACAACAACAACAACGTCAAATAAATAACAACAACAACGTCAAATAAACAACAACAACAACGTCAAATAAACAACAACAACAACGTCAAATAAACAACAACAACTAAAACAACGTCAAATAAACAACAACAACAACAACAACAACGTCAAATAAACAACAACACCAACAACGCCAACAACAACAACAACGTCAAATAAACAACTACAAAAACAACAACAACATCAACAACAACAACAAAAATGTCAAATAAACAACAACAACAACAACAACAACGTCAACAACAACAACAACGTCAAATAAACAACAACAACAACGTCAACAACAATAACAACATCAAATAAACAACAACAACAACAACGTCAAATAAACAACAACAACAACGTCTAATAAACAACAATAACAACGTCAAATAAACAACAACAACAACAACAACAACAACGTCAAATAAACAATAAAGACAACAACAACGTCATATAAATAACAACAACAACGTCAAATAAACAACAACAACAACAACAACGTCAAATAAACAACAACAAAAACAACATCAAATAAATAACAACAACAACGTCAAATAAACAACAACAACAACGTCAAATAGACAATAACAACAACGTCAAGTAAACAACAACAACAACAACAACATCAACAACAACAAAAATGTCAAAGAAACAACAACAACAACAACAACGTCAACAACAACAACAACTACGTCAAATAAACAACAACAATGTTAAATAAACAACAACAACAACAATGTCAACAACAACAACATCAAATAAACAACAACAACAACAACAACAACAATGTCAAATAAACAACAAGAACAACAACGTCAAATAAACAACAACAACACCAACGTCAAATAAACAACAACAACAACATCAACAACAACAACAATGTCAAATAAACAACAACAACAACAACAACGTCAAATAAACAACAACAACACCAACGTCAAATAAACAACAACAACAACAACATCAAATAAACAACAACAACAACGTCAAATAAACAACAACAATAACAACAACAACAACAACAACAACAACAACGTCAAATAAACAACAAAAACAACGTCAAATAAACAATAACAACAACGTCAAATAAACAACAACAACAACAACATCAACAACAACAAAAACGTCAAATAAACAACAACAACAACAACAACCCCAAATAAACAACAATAACTAAAACAACGTCAAATAAACAACAACAACAACAACAACAATGTCAATAATAACAACGTCAAATAAACAACAACGTCAAATAAACAACTAAAACTAAAACAACGTCAAATAAACAACAACAACAACAACAAACACAAATAAACAACAACACCAACAACGTTAACAACAATAACAACAACAACAATGTCAAATAAACAACAACAACAACAACGTCAACAACAACAACAATGTCAAATAAACAACAACAACAACAACATCAAATAAACTACAACAACAACAACGTCAAATAAACAACAACAATAACAACAACAACAACAATGTCAAATAAACAACAACAACAACAACGTCAAATAAACAACAACAACAACAACAACAAAAACGTCAAATAAACAACAACAACAACGTCAACAACAACAACTACGTCAAATAAACAACAACAACAACGTCAAATAAACAATAACAACAACACCGTCAAATAAAAAACAACAACAACAACATCAAATAAACAACAACAACAACGTCAAATAAACAACAACAACAACAACGTCAAATAAATAACTACAACAACAACAACGTCAAATAAACAACAACAACAACAACGTCAAATAAACAACAACAACAACGTCAACAACAACAACAACGTCAAATAAACAACGGCAACAACAACAACAACAACTTCAAATAAACAACATCAACAACAACGTCAAATAAACAACAACAACAACAACGTCAAATAAACAACAATAATAACAACAACAACAACGTCAAATAAACAACAAAAACAACGTCAAATAAACAATAACAACAACGTCAAATAAACAACAACAACAACGTCAAATAAACAACAACAACAACAACAACGTCAAATAAACAACAACAACAACATCAAATAAATAACAACAACAACGTCAAATAAACAACAACAACAACATCAAATAAATAACAACAACAACGTCAAATAAACAACAACAACAACGTCAAATAGACAATAACAACAACGTCAAGTATACAACAACAACAACATCAACAACAACAAAAATGTCAAAGAAACAACAACAACAACAACAACAACAACGTCAACAACAACAACAACTACGTCAAATAAACAACAACAATGTCAAATAAACAACAACAACAACAATGTCAACAACAACAACGTCAAATAAACAACAACAACAACAACAACAACAATGTTAAATAAACAACAACAACAACAACGTCAAATAAACAACAACAACAACACCAACGTCAAATAAACAACAACAACAACAACAATGTCAAATAAACAACAACAACAACAACATCAAATAAACAACAACAACACCAACGTCAAATAAACAACAACAACGTCAAATAAACAACAACAACAACAACGTCAAATAAATAACTACAACAACAACAACGTCAAATAAAAAACAACAACAACAACAACGTCAAATAAACAACAACAACAACGTCAAATAAACAACGGCAACAACAACAACAACAACTTCAAATAAACAACATCAACAACAACAACGTCAAATAAACAACAGCAACAACAACGTCAAATAAACAACAATAATAACAACAACAACAACGTCAAATAAACAACAAAAACAACGTCAAATAAATAATAACAACAACTTCAAATAAACAACAACAACAACGTCAAATAAACAATAACAACAACAACATCAACAACAACAAAAACGTCAAATAAACAACAACAACAACAACAACAACAACAATGTCAAATAAACAACAACAACAACGCCAAATAAACAACAACAACTAAAACAACGTCAAATAAACAACAACAACAACAACAACAACAACAATGTCAACAATAACAACGTCAAATAAACAACAACAATAACAACTTCAAATAAACAACAACAACTAAAACAACGTCAAATAAACAACAACAACAACAACAACAACAACAACAACAACGTCAAATAAACAACAACACCAACAACGTCAACAACAATAACAACAACAACAATGTCAAATAAACAACAACAACAACAACGTCAACAACAACAACAATGTCAAATAAACAACAACAACAACATCAAATAAACAACAACAACAACGTCAAATAAACAACAACAATAACAACAACAACAACAACGTCAAATAAACAACAACAACAACAACGTTAAATAAACAGCAACAACGTCAAATAAGCAACAACAACAACAACGTCAAATAAACAACAACAATAACAACAACAACAACAACAACGTCAAATAAACAACAACAACAACAACGTCAAATAAACATCAACAACAACAAAAACGTCAAATAAACAACAACAACAACAACAACGTCAACAATAACAACTACGTCAAATAAACAACAACAACAATGTCAAATAAACAACAACAACAACGCCAAATAAGCAACAACAACTAAAATAACGTCAAATAAACAACAACAACAACAACAACAACAACAACGTCCAATAAACAACAACACCAACAGCAACAACAACAATGGTGTCAAATAAACAACAACAACGACAACGTCAACAATAACAACAACAATGTCAAATAAACAACAACAACAACAACGTCAAATAAACAACAACAACAACAACAATGTCAACAACAACAACAACGTCAACAATGTCAAATAAACAACAACAACAACAACGTCAAATAAACAACAACAACACCAACGTCAAATAAACAACAACAACATCAACAACAACAACAACAATGTCAAATAAACAACAACAACAACAACGTCAAATAAATAACAACAACACCAACGTCAAATAAACAACAAAAACAACGTCAAATAAACAATAACAACAATGTCAAATAAACAACAACAACAACAACAACATCAACAACAACAAAAACGTCAAATAAACAACAACAACA